>JAWNGG020000387.1:0-141977 GCA_036937485.2 Tetragonisca angustula | reverse complement strand
TTCTTTTAAAGGTAAATTGAATTTAACTGGTGATATTATTAATGCAAAATTCGTATATGCGATTGAGACGGAAAACATCGTAATCGTTAGTAAAAAAATCTATGTTCTGTAGAACAGAAATGCTTAACTACCGGCCTGCGAGCCTTTGCCTTTACTTTGTTCATCGCTAGCGCTATTCTCTCTACTGCATTGATCTCTTTACATATGGATCTCTCCACTACATCGATTTCTCCACACAATGAAATTTCCTCGCCGTGCACGAGCCCCATTCTCTCAATTTGTTGATTTCCCTATTAAGTAAGTGGGCAGATCTAGAGTATGAAAAAATTTTGGCTAGTCAGTACAATTTGATTTAAACTTGAAGGCCTTTTTCTCGTAATAATTCTTATCCTCCTTAATATAAAAACAAACAGGGAAGTGATCAGAACTCCAGGTCTCATCATACACAACAGCTTTATCACAAATATTCAAAGTAGAGAATAAGATTCTTTATCCATATTTGAATTTAAAATTTTTGTTATGTTAATATATGTAATAAGAGTTGTTATTGTGTATTAGAAGATCGGCGGTTTTCAAGGCATTATGAAATTTTCTACAATTGCTATCTGTATATTTGCAATTCCAATTAGAATACTGAACGTTCACCTACTAGAATGCAGTTACGTTCACTGCCAATATCAGATCTAGATAAAGAACAATTAGATCCTGTATGAGAGTGAGGCCTTGAGCTTTATACAGACAAATGCATCCAGTTCTGGCTTTATATTATTTAAATAAAGACTGCATAGTTTAACTGAGATGTCAGGTGACTTGATGTTACTAATTTGCCTGAAAATCACGTTTTTACAAATAACAATTAGAATTCCACCACCTTTTGAATGAGTTCTGTCCTTTCTATGAATTCTATAAATCCAGGGAAGCTATCGTTCTGAGTCAACCTTCACGTTTCAAAGATAAGGATATCATAATTGACTGAATTTCCAGACGCTTAGAGCGAAGATTTCTTCAGTTCCAGAAGAAAACCCATAATGGCATAGTAGTTATAGCTATGAATAACTTTAATCTAATTGGAATCTTCTTCTAGAAGAGACAAATCCTTACTCATAGAATCTTCTGAATAGGAACTTTTAAGGTGCTTGACAATTCTTGTGATGCGGCTTTTTATCTTAAGTTCTGTAAAGAAAAGAAAACTAAAGAATCTTTATTAGAGCCAGCATGTCCCTTATCAGGTTTAACGTTGCATCTTGGGATTGTTGTACGTGTTTAGTAGAAACTATGAAAAAGTAGACAACTTTGAAAATTCACTGGGTTTGAATAGGATCCGAGATGTAATTCTTGACAGGCAGATTACAGGCAATAGCAAGATTTCTTCTAGGTCTTCTTGTCTCTGCCCTGTTAGCTATTTTCTTGATTTCTTTAGTAGAAACAACTACTTCACATCTATTGTCATCTTTGACAGCAAATCATAAAAAGAGTTATTGGAAGAGCTTAGTAAACTATACCTTGATGCATCTTAAGGCTGGCAAAAGAATGGTCTGTGATGTTTTCAGCTGCCAATTTATGTATCTGGATTAACACTGTAGCAGAAATCTGGAATAGAGATAAGGCAGAAAAACATTTTGGCTGTTCATGGACGACTGGAACAATAATTATTGTGTGACATCAGCTAGAGTTGTGCAAAAGCAGTGGCTGAAGATCAAAGTTTTTGCAGAATTTGGCCACATGACCCTATTTTCTCCATTACAAACAAGCTGCTTTTCTCCAGAGAGATATACCCAATAAGATGTATTATCTTAATTTAGACGGATTTAGCTATGTTTAGAATGTCTTCGGATTTGGATTTGACATCTGACAATGGAAGCTCAAGATGTGTGCGTATCCTGGATCATTTATCCTGTTCCAATGAAGATGATTTGGGAGATGGGTCTCATATTGTGTCAGCAAACTCTTTAAAAATGATTCACTGCAGAATTATAAGGCATACTTTGGATAGTATTAATCGTTTGGATTTAAAAATGAGTGGTTGAATTTTCAGATAGTAAAATTTGGTCCTTACTTTTGTATGATTATCCTGTCAGCTTTGTGCTTACTATCTCAATATAAGCAACCTCTCAGCCTTGAGAAATTCTAGATATAAATCTGATGTTCGACAGGCCAATAAGACTTGAACAATGTATTCTAGAATCGCAGTACCTCCGATGAAGTTTAATATGATTGCTTGTATATGGAACTGTGATTGCAGAGCAACTTGTACATATGAGGCTTTGGAAGAAACATTCAGAAAGAAGAAATCCCTGGTTTAAGGAAAAATACGTCAAGATTATGTGCCCCTGTAATGAGAAATATTTAAAGAAGGATAAGAGTAAATTAGGGATTAACTAGGAGCAGATTTCCTCCCAGTAAAGTACAAAGAGGCACAAAGAAACACAGAGAGAAAATATTTACATAAGCACTCGTTAGCACTTCCACCCTGAATTATCCTAATTAGCAATGACGAAAATTGAAAATCATTATTAATGCATCTTGAAACGTAAATGGAACATACAAAAATGGTTAAGAGTCTTAAACGGACAATGCAATTTCAAAAATTGAGAAATTATTCCTCTGAATTAGGATTTTTTAATAATTAGTCGAAATTGAATCGGTTTGGACATGATGGCGCCATCGGTAACTTAGAGGTACTAATTATTTTCAAACATGATTATTTACGCATTTTAGGCTTCAAACGGAGTGTAAAAAAAATTTGGGGACCTAATTAACAAGATAAAATTACAAAAATTTGCAATTTAAAACTCTAAACCAATTCGTATATGCCTTATCCTTATATACCACTGTTTCCCTCCTTCATATTTTTCATATTTCGCGCGTATATATCTGTCCTTGTCGCACGCTGCTTCTCTCCTTGTCTATCACGCAATTATGTCTGTCCTTTTTGCACGCAGTTGCTCTCCTTGTCTAACGCGCACGTATCTCTGTCCTTGTCGCACGCAGTTTCCTTCCTTGTCTAACGCGCACATATGTCTGTCCTTGTCTCTCACTAGTGCCCTCCTTGTCTAAGGATGCTAGATAAGGAAAGCAACAGTGTGCGAGAAGGACAACCTTCGATCTAAAAAAAAAAAAAATGCAACTTTTTATGCATAGGTTTTTTCAAAACAAAACATACATAAAAAGAAAGCGGGGGGTCTAATTTTATGGAGGCATATAAAAAAGTTGCGAAATTTTTCCTCTTAATTAAATTTTTTTCTTAATTAGTGCGAACTGTCACAAAATTGACATGGTGGCGCCATCTGGCGGTAGATTAGTAGTACTATTTTTTTAAAAAATTACCTATTTCTGCTTTTTATGGGTCAAATGAGGTATGAAAAGAAAGCTAAGGGTCTAATTAGGCCAATGCAATTACAAAGGTTCACAATTAATTTCGCTAAATTAGGTTTTTTAGCAAATGAAAATTTCTCTGTTTTACGGGGTAACAAACACTAGCGCCGCGTTGTGGCAGACCGGTGGAACTAAACGCTCTACAATCGTACAAGGAAAATAATTAATTTTAATTTTTCACGACACAAATTTGCACTCCACGAGCATGTATTTCAAAGATAAAGCTATCAATTGCGTTCGCAAATAAATCTGAATATAAAATTCACTATAGTTCGCGAGAAATTATGCGCAACTACTGGCAGTAAACCTAACATAAACGAAGTTGAAACATTCTTTACACACGTAAACTATACTTAAACAAAACATACAAAGCAAGCTAAGGATCTCTAAAACTGTAGTCGCAACCATAACAGCTCACAAATGATTAGTCTTAATTAATTTCGTCCCGCAATTTGTTGATTTACTGTCACCTGTCGGACTTGCGGTAACCGTGGCGCCATCTGTCGATAACTAGTCGATACTAAAAACAGAAATCTCTAATTTAGTTTCCCTAGTTATCAACAGATGTCGCCATGGTAAACTAATAACAGATTTCTGTAATTTAGTTCCCCTATTCCTATTCCTCGCGAACTATAGTGAATTTTATATTCAGATTTATTTGCAAACGCAATTGATAGCTTTATCTTTGAAATACATGCTCGTGGAGTGCAAATTTGTGTCGTGAAAAATTAAAATTAATTATTTTCCTTGTATGATTGTAGAGCGTTTAGTTCCACCGGTCTGCCACAACGCGGCGCTAGTGTTTGTTACCCCGTAAAACAGAGAAATTTTCATTTGCTAAAAAACCTAATTTAGCGAATTTAATTGTGAACCGTTGTAATTGCATTAGCTTAATTAGACCCTTAGCTTTCTTTTCATACCTTATTTGACCCATAAAAAGCAGAAACAAATATTTCTTTAAAAAATTAGTACCATTAATCTACCGCTAGATGGCGCCACCATGTCAATTTTGTGACAGTTCGCACTAATTACGAAAAAAATCTAATTCAGGGGAATAATTTGCGTACTTTTTATATGCCTCTTTATAATTAGGCTCCCCGCTTTCATTCTGTGTGTTTTGTGCTCGAAAAACGTATGTGTAAGAAGTTCAATTTTTTTTTCAATAGATCGACGGATGTCCTTGTCGCACACTATTTCTTTCCTTGTCTAGCGTCATTAGACAAGGAAGGCACTAGCATGCGACAAGGACAGAGATAAATGCGCGGCAGACAAAGAGAGCAACAGCGTGAGACAAGGATAGATTTATTCGGTTGTTAGAGAAGGAGATGGGCAGTGCACGAGAAGGGTAGTAACATATTTTAGTTCCCCCTTTCTGCCACAATGCGGAGCTAGTGTTTGTAACCTCGTGAAGCAGAGAAATTTTCATTTGCGAAAAAACCTAATTTGGCGAAATGAATTGTGAACGTTTGTGATTGTATTACTCTAACTAGATCCTTAACTTTCTTTCCATACGTCATTTGTCCTGTAAAATGCAGAAATAGGTATTTTTATAATTAATTAGTACCACTGAGTTACCGTTAGATGGCGCCACCATATCAATTTTGTGACAGCTCGCACTAATTATGAAAAAAACCTAATTAAGAGGAATAATTTGCGAACTTTTTTATATGCCTCCTTATAATTAGGCTCCCCGCTTTCTTTCTATGTTTGTTTTGTTCTGGAAAAGCGTGTGCGTAAAAAGTTGAATTTTTTTTCAGTAGATTGAAGGTTTTCCTTCTCGCTGTTGCTTTTTTTGTCTAGCGTCATTATTCAAGGGGAATACTAGCGTGCGTCAAGGACAGAGATACATGCGCGGTAGACAAGGAGGGCAACAGCGTGCGACTAGGACAGACATATACTCGTGGTAGACAAAGAGAATGGTAGTGTGCGACAAGGACAGCAGTATAAATTAGTTCCTCCGTTACACCGCTTTGCGACGCTAGTATTTAATAAAAAGACAAAATACCTCGTCTGTGAACCAAGTCTATCTTTCGTATACTTACAGACGAAGTATACCTCGTCTGTGGTAGAAGACATAACATAGTCAATGGACATAACAAACCAAATTTTTTATACAACCGGTATTTCAAACCAGCCGACGTTTCAATACGTAATACCAAATTTCATAAAGTGATACATCTATCCTATATTTAGACAATGATCTTATTAAAAATTAATTTCAAAACCTATTTTTATATATCCTTTGCATAAAGCATATTGCTACATGTTTGTATATTCTTTACAGGAAAATTAAATAAAACACAACATAAAATCAATTCATTCATTTTAAATAATTTATTTAAGAATTTGCTATTACAATAACGTTTGATAATTGACATATATCTTGTCAGCAGATGTTTCTTCTTTTAATTACATTTCAATAATCTATTACTTTTATTGAGGTATTCTATTTCTAAGATATGCTAGGATTTCTTCTGTAGACTTTGCTAGAATTGCTTGCCTGGGTTGTTTAAAACAGTTTCCAGATAAAGATAGATTCCTACAAAGGTTTAATGTTATAACATTTAATTAATGTAACTGATTCATTGGAACTTACCTTAAGTTTTTCAAAGTACCAAGTTCTGGTGATACAAAACCAATGTTATTATTAGCAAGATTTAATATTGCGAGTTTTTGTAATTTTTGTAAAGCTGATACATCAATATCAGTAATTAAATTGTCATTTGCTATTAATATTTCTAAGGAATTTATGTCATAAACAGAATCTGGTATTTCTTTAAACCTATATAATATATCAATAAATTTTAATAAAATCTGATTTTATATATATATATATATATATATATGTGAGTCATATTATAATTTTGATATTTATGATATGAACACATTATAAAAATAAAAATTATAATGTAATAACAATTCGTGCAATATATATTACTTATAAATATATATTTCTATATAATGTGCAAGTAATACCTGTTAAATGAAACATTAAGTTCTTGTAAATATTTAAGTAAGCCAAGATTAGAAGGAAGTGATTGTAAAAGATTTTTACTCAAATCCAAAATTTGTAGATACTTGTATTTTTCACCAATCCATTCTGGTATATGTGTTAGTTGATTAGATGTCAATTTTAAATCAGCAATTCTTTCAATTATAGATAATTCACCAGGTAAAGCAGATAGATTATTTCTACTTAAATCCACTGTACCTACATCAGCTTTACACGCATTTTTCAATACTTCTTGTGGTAATTCAGTAAGATTTTGTCCAGCCAAACTGAGCAATTTTGTACTCTGCATTGTATACCTAATGTGTAATAAATTATTTGCCATTAATAATTATCTAAATATCAACTTAATTATATCAAATATTAATTTTTTGTATACCTATCCGGATAAATATTTGTACTAGCGTCTGATACCACATATTCTTTTACATCCATATTTGTACTCTTAATATCCTGTCGTATATGCTTCAAAATTCGCGCTGTACCGCATCGTATTATATCGGTTCTAACATTTTTTATATCATTTCCACCAATTACAAATTGTTTTAAATTAGGCATTAGGCCAATATATTTTGGTATTCTACAGAACATAAAGAATATTATTTTGAAAATATTTTGTTAAAACAAAATAATAATATATATAAAATAACATACAGAGTTAATTTGTTGTGTGATAAATCAAAAATTTCTAGATACACCAGTTTTATTATTTCTTCTGGTATTATTTCAATTTGATTATTTCCTAATGTTAACGTTTTTAATTGTCCTACACCTTCTAAACAAGACATATCAATTTCCTATAAATCATGCGAAATAAATATTAAGAATTCATATATAAAATTTTACATACAATATTATTGTTATTAAACAATAAAAAATTAACAAAAATTAAATAACATAACTTTTTATAACATATTAAATACATAAAAAATTTCTTGTCCCTATATATAACAGAAATCTGTAATGTATATATAAACTTTATTTTCTTATAAATAATCACTATATATGCTTAGACCAGCATATAATAGTACGTACAGTAATGTTATTATCAGCCAAGTGTAGTATTCTTAATAGTGTACAACCAGACATATCAGGAAATGTTGTTAATTTGTTTGAGTGCAATATCACTGTTTCTACCTTCCTTAATTCACCCAGAGGTGGCAACATTTCCAACTGATTATAACTTGCATTTAACTTTTGTAATGCTATTTTCAAAAAATATGTGTACTTTTTATTAAATTTTTGTCATACAGGAAGAAACAGTGTAAAACTGTTTTTTTTTTTAATGTCATATATTAAAATATAGTAAAGAAATTAAATTAAATAAATCATAAATATACACATCATTGTAAATCATACCTCTCATATTTGTTAAATCAGGTGGTAATTCTCTTAACATATTATGACTTAAATCCAAGGAAAGTAATCGTACTAAATATCCCATTCCAATCGGTAACTCAATTAAATTGTTATATGATAAATCCTAAACATATACAATATTTTAGATTCTAAAACTTGGTACATCAAATATGTAAAATTATCTTAAAAATAAATAATTAATTTATTATACTAGATTGGTCAACATTATGAAGTCACCAACTGCAGGATCAAGCTCCTTTATACTATTATTTTTTAAGTTTAATTCATGCAGTTCATTTAGCTTATAAAACTCATGTGGCAAATTTTCCAATTTATTATTTGATAAATTTAATATATTTAATTTTTTTAAATTTCCCATTTCAGCAGGCAATTCTTCCAACAAATTATTATGTAACTGTGAAAATTAAGTTTAATATATATTTTATGCAATTTTGTGCAATTTCTTCACATATAGAACTGTTATATTTACATATAACGTAGTCAACTCTGATAAATTTTCTATTTGTGGTTCAATTGTTTTTAAACTGTTATAACTTAAATCCAGTGTTTTAAGAGGCTCTTGCTCCCACCATTTTTCATTTTCATGTACATAATCAAGTTCAAAATGTAAATTTCTCACTTCTTCTTCAGTTAAATCATTTATATTCCATACTCTTTCAGGTACTAAAATAGATTTTATTAATCATAATATGACTCAATTAATACATAATTAATATATATTTCTATATATAATTATGTATGAAATATAATATTTTTATAAAAATTACTTACCTTATATACAGGATAATTTGGCATGATACTGTAAATATTGTTTGTTCTATTGCATTATTCACAATCTAACATGCAAAGCTTTATATATCAAAATAAACAAGTAGTTTCATGATTACAATCAAATTCAATTGTGATATGTGTATTCTATTTGTTTTATTTCAGACATCATGCTTTACGTAAATGGGTGCAAAAATAAAAAAAATTAAAAAATGCAATAAATAATTTTTATTTTGACAAAATTAAGAAATGAAATGCAACTAAAAAGCATTAAGCTGATAAGTATACATTTATCATTAATATAATGCTTTTTTATGATGTACACATATGTATTTGATAAAATATATATCTTTTAAAAAAACAATATTTTATATATGTAACAAGTATACAATTTACTTCGTATCATTACGTAAAAGAAAAACAATATAAATGATAAATTATAGAAACTATATTGCACATAATATTGATATGATGAATAAACAAACATGCATGCTAGTTTATTTATGATTGTAGCATCGAGATATCGAGCGACTGATATCAAATAGAATCGAATAACATTCATATACGTCATTTTTAAATAATATGGATACCCATAAAAAGTCCTCTCGATGAGAGGTTTAAATTTCCACTTTTTCTCGCTGATATAATAATGATTTCCGATAGTTCGGCATTATCGTCATTTTTTGTCCGTTTTTTAAACACTGCTAAATGATTAGCTTTTTTCTTCATGTCACTCATGTTGCACTCATTACGTACATTGTTTACAGATTGATATCCTCGATACGGGATGACTTAATGATGAATGTTCCCCCACTTCATATGACGATGCATGTAATAATTACATATATATATGTATATGCATATAGCGACAGAAGTGCCAATATTATTAAAAGTTCACTTTGATTATTTAACTAGATCTAATATGCTTATTGTTTTATTGTTTATTTTATATAATAAGAATAAATTAGAAATAAATACAATTATTTCACGCTGTAAAAATTTTATTCATTTTATATATACAACTATTTTGTAACTACATATTTGCATGAAAAATAAATAAATATTAATGATTGAAATAATGAATGAAACAAGTACCATTATCGAATTATGAAGAAAATTAGAAAGTCACGATACTAGTTGCATTTATAGGAATTTTGCAATATAATGTTACTACTAAAATAATATCATATGGGGGCGGAATCGGCGGTTTCGATCCATTTATGTGGGAGTGTTAAAGTTAATCTAAAGTCGAAATATTTATTAAAAATTATTAAATAACGAAAAAATATTTAGATAACAACAACAACAATTTAGATAATATAAAAATCCAAATTATTTCGAGTGTGAACACATTTTAAAACTATAATCTCAAAATATACACGATGAAACACTAAAATTTTTTAAATTATTGTCACTACCTTCGATAGTAGCATAATATTTGTTTTTAAATATTTTATTATCAATAGATCATTAATTATTTATCAATATGAGTGCGAATTCATTGAATTCTGTTATGTTAAAAAAGTGTATCTTTTTATTTATGTTTATGCTAAGTCAAGTTAACAGTGAACAAGATCATGTACATACTATACAGTATACTAAAGATAATTTTTCAACAGAAATTCAGAAGAAAAATCATTTTATCATGTTTTATGCTCCTTGGTAAATATTTCATTTTTTATTTTATTTTTTAAATAAAGAAAAATATTTGTATATATTTGTAAATTTCTAGGAATAATATCGATATAGAATCTTTATATTAAAAAATATTTATTTTTTTTAGGTGCGGTCATTGTCAGAGATTGGAACCTACTTGGGAGCAATTAGCTAAAATGTCAAACGTAGAAGATAATAATATAAAAATTGCTAAAGTAGATTGTACTACAGATAGTAGTTTATGCACAGAGCATGATGTTACTGGTTATCCTACGTATGTGTGACATGAATTTATTAAGCAAAATGTTTGTGACAATATGTGATGTACAAGCATATAATTATATAAGGAAAAGTAAGCTTTAGGATTTTTAATATTACAGATTAAAATTTTTTAAAGCTGGAGAAATCAAAGGCACTAAATTCAGAGGAACAAGAGATTTACCATCTTTAATGTCCTTTCTTAGTGATCAATTAGGTACTTCCTTGAAGGTAATTATGAAAACCACTATATGTATTAAGTTAAATAATGCAATTTATTGAAATGCTTTTTTAAATTTTTTAAATTAGAGCGAAGATGAGGCACCATCACCTCCTGAAGCAGTAAATGGTTTATTAGAATTAACAGAGGACACTTTTGATAAACATGTATCTACTGGCTATCATTTTGTAAAATTTTATGCACCATGGTGTACTCACTGCCAAATATTAGCTCCTGTTTGGGAAGAATTAGCTAATAGTTTACGTAATGACAATTATGTTAGTATTTCTAAAGTAGATTGTACACAACATCGTAGTGTTTGTGGACAATTTGATATAAAAGGATATCCAACATTACTTTGGATTGAAGATGGAAAGAAGGTAAAATTTAAATATTATTTGTATTGTTTTGCCATAATTTTAATATTTGATATATATAATTATATAGGTGGATAAATATGCTGGCCAACGTACTCATGAAGATCTTAAAGCTTATGTATCAAAAATGCTTGAAAAAGAAAATGACCAAGTTAACGTTAAGACTGATAATTTAGATAATACAGCTCATGCTGTACTTAGTTTAACTAGTGAAAGCTTCAAACATGGTATCGAAAAAGGGATTTCATTTGTTAAGTTTTTTGCACCTTGGTGTGGGCATTGTAAACGTCTAGCACCTATTTGGAAAGATCTCGGGAAAAAATTCTTAACAAACGATAATGTGAATATAGTAAAAGTAGATTGCACTCTTGATGTAAGTAAAGAATTGTGCAATGAACAAGAAGTAGATGGTTTTCCAACTCTATATTTATACCGTGATGGACTTAAAGTTTCTGAATATAATGGTGCTCGAAATTTAGATGAAATTTACGAATTTATAATGAATTATATACAACATGATGATCAGCATGACGAATTGTGATTATATATTTCTCTTGTAACTAATTTAATTAGTTAAAGCAATATCATTAACTTAAACTGATTTTATATATAAATATATAATATTTAATGTAATTATACATAAATATACGAAGCATATATTTACTGTAAGCATAAAAACCCCGAGGTATTTGGTATTCAAATCATAAATTTTTCATTTTTATATAAAATATTAAAACGAAAATATTACAAAATTATTATATTTTTGCGTGAACTAATCGTGTACTTCCAAAATATATTTATGAGGTCACTCATGTATGATGTGCTTTTATCAAGTCCTTTAAAATCTTTAAAATATGAAGTTTATGATTAAATAGTTGTAGGGTAAAATGAACGCAACAATTGTCCACGTTGTTTATCTATGTACAGTGTTTTACGTTTTACGACTATTTCATGTTCAAGATCGCTTCTCGCTTTCACCAAACCTGCTTGAGTTTCTTCAGCTCGTTTTAATTCTGCTAATATAGCCGATGTGCGTTCATTAAGTAATTTCACTTCTTCCACTAGGCTAAATAACACATTAAGAAAGTTATAAGCAAATTATAATGATTATCTAACTATATCTGTTATTTTTCTAAATATCTAATCGTACGACTAGATAGTAATTCATTGATAAAATACTTACGCAAATTGGGGAGTATCGCGACAACTTTCTACATTACGACGTTGCAACCTGTTTGCTAATCGTGTTTGTGCTACTTTCATTACGCAATCTAGTCCTCTTGTTGAATGACGGAGCTCTTCTATTGATTTTTCAGTATTTGCTAGTTCATGTAAACACTAGAAAAATATCCATCATATAATATTGCAACTGTATTTAAAGGGTTGCTGAGATTTTTAACTTACACGAAGTAATTCGTTTTCCAATTGTATACAGACATCCTCTGTAAGTTTAATCTTTTTACTTAAAGCGAGATCTACGCGAGTTGCTTGATCTCGAAGATCTTTAGTAGAATTTTTATATATAGAATCTAAAGTGGATCTTAAATTTGCAGATTTTTGCTTTGCTGCTTCTGCATCAGTTAAACTTTCTCGTGTGTAATGTTCATAGCTTGAAGGTGTTGATTGTCTAATGAAGAAAATTAATATAAATTTTAATATCTACCATAAATGAGTACCAAATTAAAAAAATTCATTTGATACATACTCTGCAGGAAATCTTGTAGCTCCAAGTTTCCATAAAATGATAAGAGAATCATTTTTTAATTTTATATTGTGGGAATCAATATCATAAGCATCAGTTTTATCAGTCCAATCTATTTCCATTCTTATTTTCGCAGCTTTTAATTCGGTTAATTGCATTTCTATCTGTTCCCGAATTCTACCAAGTAAATCGTGTATCTCCGAGCAAAGTGCTACTTCCTGTAATAATTGATAGGTATTGCTAATATATATTTCACTGTATGTTTGTTATATTATTAATGATGTTAACTTTGGTAAGTTCTTCTTCTACTTCATCTCTAATAAGATCAGATTCTAATCGTTTTGATCGTAATTGTAAGAATTCGCCAGCAATCGATTCTGGAACCGTAAGCAACGACAAAGAATGCTTTACTCTTCGATGTTCAGCTTGCAATAATTCTATTTCATTCGTGATCTCAAGTATTAAGTGTTCTAGTTCAATTTTCCAACGATATACTTCACTTGCACGATTTTTTAAATGATCTGTTGTTTCGAATTGCACCTCATCCGCTTCTCTATACAATTTTTCAACACATCGTTTTGCATTATTCACAGCAAGCCTAAAATAATATGTTGTTTTACTATTATTTGAATTAAAAAAGTAAGAAATTATATTAATATAGAAATTTCTTTGCATACTGCGCTTCTCGAATCTTTTCATCTGATTGTTTAAAACATTTCTGATTATGAGCTCTCCACCGAGGTGCTCCAAAACTAGTTATGGAATATCGATCAACAACTGGTCTAATTCCAGTTAAACTATCTTGAGGTGTAAAATTAACACGACCGGTTGCCCATGGGCCAATCGTATCCATTTGTTCTTCTGGTTGTGCTGGAAGTTCATCTCCTGATTGAGGAAAATACGGAGGTGACCCTTCAATTTTTTGAGTGTAATCTATCTTGGGACAAGGCTGTATAAATTGTTAAAAAAATATTCAGAAACTTATTTAAAATTTAATTAGTAACTTAAATTTAAATAACTTAAATTCTAAAATTAATTAAATTGAAATCTTTCTCTTCTTTTCTTAAGCCATTTAAATAATATGAAAGTTATATAAGTTATTTTAAACTAAAATTTACCGTGTTCTGAGTTTCGTCCAATTTAGTAGACTCTTGTTTAGTATTCATGTTGAATGTTTACCCAATAAATCAGTACTAAATTTATTAGTTTTTGATATAATAATTGTAATATTTTTATGGTTCTCAAAATTATATTAGAACAAATTTTTATAGTTTATTACGAATGATTTTTATAACTGTTTTGTGTCACAATAATTCTTGTTAACATACGTATTAATATACGTACATATAAAAAAATGTACGAAATATATCGATTTAATAATTCACAGCAACGAAATTTTATTTATATGTATTAAGTAAATAAATTTTACTAATGATTTTGGTTGGATTATTATTAATTATTTCTACATTTATATTATAAGTCTCTGTAAAGTATACATTTTTATAAACCATAGGAATTTAACTGTGCTCGCGATTTGATTGAATATCTACAGATTTATCTCGTATGAGATACGAATTAATCACATGACTCACACATATCTCACATTGCCAAACAAACTTCAACCAAGTAACTAAATTATTTAATTAATTTTTGCTAAAAAAATTAAAGTTTTGACAGATTTTGTGTAACTGTTATTATAAAAAAATATTATTTATTATAAAAATATATTTTCGTTTGTCATAAGTATCTTTATATATGCAGTTAGTCGACTTCAAATAAAACTAGATTCTTTATTTTCAAAATAACATCTTATGGAAACAAACAAATTATTAATATTATGAGTTATCAAACAGATAAAGAAGTATTTAACGCTCTGTTCTAGATAACTTGAAACATTTATTGTCACTTTATAGTGAGGAGATATACCAGCAAGAATGAATCGCAAGGTCCCAGATATTAAATACACTCAGGTAAATTGTTTAATTTAAAAAAATATAATTTTAAATAAGTTTTGTGAAAATTATATAATCTATGTTTTATAATAAGAAATTACAGTAAATAATTATAGATATTGAGACTAGATATTAATAAAAGTAATAAAATAATAAAATTTGTTGTAATATCGATATCATATATTTTTAGTTATTTATAAATAACGAATTTGTGGATTCAGTAAGTTGTAAAAAATTTCCCACTATAAATCCAGCTGATGGCACCATTATTGCACAAATTTCTGAAGGTGATAAGGTATACTTTTATTTTATAATCTTTGTTATTATAATGGAACTTTTTTCACATCAAAATTATCTTATTAGTGGTTACTTTGTTTTATATAGGCAGATGTAGACAAAGCAGTTGCAGCTGCAAATCAAGCATTTAGTAGAGGATCAAAATGGCGAAATATGGATGCATCTTCTCGTGGAAAACTTATGAATAAGGTATATTAAAATTGCATAATATTTTTTATATATAATTAACTATAATGTTACATCTTTAAATTTTATATATATTTGTCAATTATAATATTATAATTTTGGTTATACAGTTTGCAGATCTTATTGCAAGAGATTTAGAATACATTGCCACTCTTGAAACTTTAGATAATGGAAAAGCGTATTCAAATGCAATTTTTGATATAGAGTGTAGTATAGATACAATTCGTTATTATGCTGGCTGGTGTGACAAAATTTTTGGAGATACTATTCCAGCAGGTATGTTTAATATTTGTAAATCAGTGATAAGTATTTCATAAATGTTCATGATAATAATATTTATTATTTAGATGGAAATCTTGTCTCACTTACACGCAAGGAACCAGTTGGTGTAGTAGGTCAAATTATCCCTTGGAATTATCCTTTTCTTATGTTGGCCTGGAAATGGGGTCCAGCTTTGGCTACTGGATGTACTATTGTTTTAAAGCCAGCAGAACAAACTCCTTTAACTGCTCTCTATGCTGCAGCACTTGCTAAAGAGGCTGGATTTCCATCTGGTGTTGTAAATGTTATCACTGGTTATGGTCCAACAGCTGGTGCAGCTATTGCTGAACATTCAGGAATTCAGAAAGTTGCATTCACTGGATCTACAGAGGTATCTACGATTTTTATATTTATTCATGAAGCTATATTACATTTTATATTTCGTTTATAGGTTGGTCGTCTTATAATGGCAGCTTCTTCTAAAAGTAATCTTAAACGTGTTTCTCTTGAACTGGGTGGCAAGAGTCCATTAGTTATTTTTGATGATGTTGATGGTGATGAGATGTTTATTAATTATTAACATATTCATATATGAAAGAAAATTAATAAGTACATATTATTTATAGTTAAGGAAGCAGCTGAAATTGCTTACAATGCAATATTTGCGAATCATGGGCAAAATTGTTGTGCTGGTTCACGTACTTTTGTACATGCTAAAATTTATGATCAATTTGTTACTTATGCTAAACAATTGGCATTGAAAACAATAGTTGGTGATCCTTTTGACTCTAAAACTCAACAAGGACCACAAATTGATCAAGAAATGTTTGATAAGGTATTAGGTTTAATTAAATCAGGAAAAGAAGAAGGAGCTATGTTAGAAACTGGCGGGGAACGTCAAGGCAGTGTTGGTTATTTTATTAAGGTATAATTTTTTGTTGATATCTTTTGCATTATTTGTATGATTATTTTCTACAGATATTTTAATTTTAATTCAAGCCTACCGTTTTTTCAAATGTGACTGACAATATGAGAATTGCGAAAGAAGAAATATTTGGACCTGTTCAATCTATTTTAAAATTTGAAACAATAGACGAAGTAATTGAACGTGCAAACAATACAAATTATGGTCTTGCTGCCGGTGTTCTTAGTAAAGATATTGATAAAGCATTAGTATTTGCACAAGCAATACAAGCTGGTAGCGTCTGGTAAAAATTTTTAAGACAAATTCTGTGTTTATTCATAGTATTCAATTAAACATTATTTTAAAAAAATTATTATTCAATAGGATAAACTGTTATGATGCTATCACACCTCAAACTCCATTTGGTGGATTCAAACAATCAGGAATAGGTCGTGAACTGTAAGTTTGTAATTACTTAACTAAAACAATAACAAAATATATATGTTTAATTTTATATTTCAGTGGTGCAGAAGGATTAAAAGAGTATCTTGAGACTAAAACAGTTTCTATTAAAGTCCCAACGCATAATTAAGAATATTATGTACAGTTGGCTGTACATTGCATTTTGTTATATGAAGTTTATATAAATTTATATTTTAATAAAATTATTGTGCTTATTTTGAGTATTCCATTTACATGTATACACATATACGCATGTATACCTTTATTTATACATATATACACACATACACATGTAGAAATTATTAAATTGTAATATAATAATCAATAACAAGTTCAATTTTTAATCACATAATTCAAATGGTTTTTTAGAAATATATTACAGACAAACTTTTATTCTCTACCAATTTTCTATACATAATGTATTTAATATGTGTTCTTATGGTTACAATTTATTATTTAAATACATCAAAATCTCTGACGTATATATGTCAAAGTTTTAATATTATTTAATATTATGTACAAAAAATATCTATTTGACTATTTAATCAGGTGGAATTCCTAATTCTTCATCACTCCAATCTATTGGACGTATTTCAGGAAAATGACCCTAAAATATTAATTACTGTAGGTATTAACAAATTTTTAAATAAAATTTCTAAGAAATAATTATGTCACTTACAGTAATATGCTCATAATCATGCCAAGCATTCCAAAAGATCCACCACCATGCCATTCCAGCCCATATTTCTGACAGTACTACCCATTTTGTTTCATGTACAGGTGCTGTACGATAGGCAAAACTAGAACAATATTAAATTGCTCTTCTGAGATAACAAATTCACAATAAATTTTTGAAATGAAATAAATTATATATATTCATAACATATGAATTAAATTATATATATTCATTGCATATGAATTAAATAATATTGTTATATATATATATATTTACTTACATATTTGTATGCACATATATGAGAAATATTTACAATTTTTTTTATATTTTTGTATTTTATAAATATTAAAAATTCTTATTAAATATAAACCTAACCTCTTTTCAAGTAAGCGTTATATAATATATGTACAGACTTACCGTGTACGGATCTGTTGTAAATTTATTGCGGTCCGTTTCCTTCCATTTGATTCACATACGCTTTTCAAAATTGTTGTGCCACGTGACAACAACATTTCTTAACAAAAACTTTCTCAATATTATTTTAATCAATGAGTTTGAACTCCCTTTCAAATGAAACGAACTCTGTCGGAGATACAAAGAAACTGGCATAAGACTGAAGTTGTTTCTATCCCTCTACATACTTCAGAGCTATATTGCCTAAATCCTTTATTTCATAGCAGAGCTGTAAAAATATATTTATATATTTTTTATATAAAAATATATTAATTTTGCAATTTTTCTAAAGTACTTTTATTTTTAGTAGTATAATTATTTGAGTGTATAAAAAAGCAAGATAGTTAAAAGAAACAAAGTGTAAAAAGAAAAGAAGAAAAGAAAATAATTATAAAAAGAAAGTAGATAAAAATGGAAGAAAAGACATAAGAGCAAGAAAAGCAGAAAAGGAGCCATTGTATTAGTAGAACAGTATTCAGTGTTGTATACACTGAATAGATACAAATATTTGTAAATGTCATGAAAAACTCTGTTTTATAATATGTAATTGTTTAGTAATTATAAATTATATCTAGTTTAATGCAGTTAATCATTTTTTATGCATCTGATTATTTTTTATATAAAGATGCCATTGCAGATCGCGATTTCAACAATATGGCGATGGGAACTTATTTCACTGAATGAGTTTTAATTAGAAATTTTCTGAAATCATTTTTATAATACATTATAATATTATTTAAAATCTAAATTAATTTCTCTCGAAGAAAATTACGAAACGGAATAACTTTTCTGATTCTGAGGTAATATTGCACTTACAATAGTTTATATAATTAAGATTAAATCTTCCAAAACGAAAACAGAATTTAATTATAAATTTATTTTTTAACAGCAATTGAAGTTTAGAAACATAATTGACAACAACAGTTGACTTGAGTTGTCATTTGATACTTGTATCAATGTTGTATAATTTTTACATTACTCTCTAATTTGCTAAGAGATATTTATATTTTTATTTAATTAATAATTTTAATAGACAAAATTGTTTGACCAAGAGTGTAACAGTAAGTCAAATTATTTTTATTTTAAAATCCTAATAAGAGTAATTTACTTGGCAGTAAATATTCAGATATTTCAGTCCCTTTCTGTTTTCAATTGTTTCAGATAAATTAATTAAATTATTTTAACAAAAATTTAAAGAACATCGTGCAGGATTATCAATAATACCTACAAACAAATTTTTTACTTAAGGACTTCGAATAATTTTCACCAAAAATAACATTCACCAAAACGGTGAATTTTTGTATGTAACGAACCTGGCTTCGTCTGTCTTTCTTCGTGACTGGCTTTTTACGAGATTAATTTAAGAGAACTTAACATCTGATGAAAGTCGTTCAAACATATCAGCTGCGAGATATTTGCCATTATGGTTGAAACGAGCAGGCTTCAAAAAGTGAGGGGTAACCTCGCGAGCTGGCTGATTCTCATTGGTCTATCGGAGGGTTTACGATTTGTGATGAACCATCTGGTTCACGGTAGCAACCCCTGAAGAAACTCACGTCATTGGTCTTCCTATCGTAACTTCTCCCCAACGTGTGCCTTAATAAAAACTTTTATAGTGGCTGCCGACCAATATCTTTTTCCGACAAAATGCAAGCTTTCAAGTAAGTACATGGGATTCGTTCTAGTAATTGTCTAGGTATATATTTTCTAAATAAATTATGAAGATATTACAATGAAAAATAATAATTTTAAAGAATGCGATAAGTTACCAATATTTCTTGCTTATACTGGTATAAATTAAATATTGATAATTTTTATAACAAATTAATGCAATATTTGAGAGAAGTAACGTTTTTCGAATTACATTAAATATATACTTAGACATTGTATTTATCACAATCAATGCTGCATATTTACTTAATTTACTTAATAAAACCAATATTTTTTACTTAAAATCAATATTATAGATAATATTCAATCAGTAGTAGTAGTAGTAATAAATAGTAGATACCTTACTAAACTAGAATTTAGTAAAGACTTAACTAAGAGTTTAATTAAAGATGTAATCGTTTAACTAAAGATTCCTTGTTTAAATAATCGATAGTGAGATAAGTTAGATTTTCTCAATATAATACACAATAAATAAGATCACAGAATCCTCACAAATTAAATTTTCTTCGTCGTAGAATAAAATTTCTAATATTAAGATCAAACTCGAATTGTTACACATCCATGGATATATTACATTTCGTGATATTGCATCCTGATTGCCGATTTACAATTTTACTATCGTAATGATAGACCAGTGTTTACAGGTCTTTTCGAGAGACTGGAATTTATTGATGATTCGTTGGAGGAGCTCGCGGTACATTTTACGATACCACTTGGAGGATTTTTATCTGGCCACCCGGCAGCTTTTATCATTTGAAAAACGCACCGTTTGCTGTTTTTCCTTTATCGTCCAATAAACTCAGTTGTATTGCAAATTTCTGGCTACGCGAAAAGTCATTCTTCCGTTATCGGGTACACTCCAAGTAGAGGTAACGATATTCTGACAATCCATTCTCCATCCAATTTCTCGAATAGTCTGTTTAGCAAAGAAAAAAGTGTAAGTAGATTTTCATTGTATCGATTATTTCTTTATTTGCAGAACAGCGTTGAGAATGATTAAATGAATTTATCGATAATGAAACAAAATTCAAATTTATTTTCTAACGAAAGAAACATTTTCTCTCTAGAGAGAAATTTGCATGTCTAAAAGATGATCTAGAAGATTGTCTAATGAATAGAAGAACATTAAATTACGTAAAATGCTTTAAATTAAAGTAAGTACTCTACAATTGTAACTTTTTATTTTAATAGAAGCTAATACTCCGGGTAAATAGTTGATATTTATGAGTAAAAAAGAAAACAAAGATATAGTTCAATTTCATTTATTTCATGTATGAAAAATAAAATATTATCCACTGATAAGAAAGAAGGCTTGTATAATGAAAAATTCATACAGAAATAAATTCCTTTTTCAATTCAAAAAGTTTAAAAATTATATCGAATAATGTATAGCGCTGTGCATTTAAATCAGAATATTTCTTTTTCTGATGAATTTTCAAACCTTTAATTTGTTTTTTACTTTTTTATGATGTTATCTACATTTTAATATCATCTTTTCATTATTCACATCATTGAATTGCAGATAAATTAATAAATAGACGTGGTCTGTGTTTTAATGGTTGACGTAAAGGAAGAAGCATTTTGCGTTACATCAGTCGGCCACGTTATCTGGAGCACACCCTTCGTGATAGTTTCACCCTCTTTTCGTACCGCCCCTTCTATTCCCAGTGTAAGCGTTTCCCGAGGGTTATATCAAAAGCTAGAGGGTGTTTCCATGGATACACGTACAGCCATGTTGGTCCAGGAGCATGAGAGATAGGAAGGTCTGTGAAAAATTCGATAATTCCAGACTGCTTCGAAATGGCGATGTGCGTTCTTTGAGGAATTTTTAAATAAATATAATTATTTCATTTCATGTTTTGATTTAAACAATAATTTATCGAGAAGTTTACATAAAGTTATACTTATATTTTTCTTTTAATTAACTTTGAGGTACTATAGATATTGAAACTTCAGTTATTATAAAAAATCTCACAGATCTCTAATATTTATTGTATAATTCAATAAATATCGAATATTTCAATAAACATTCGATAAATGTTTTTACTTTATATATTAATGATAAAGAGTTTCAAGTGTAATTGAACAATAGAAAATGTATTGAAAAATATAAAATAATGCAGGAAGAAAAGTAAAAATTGGAAGCGGTCTATAGTATAGTTAAAAACGTTTCAAATGTAGACCTTGTATGCACCTATTTTTCACTTTATTCTTCAAACAGATTCTTGTGCATATCTTGATTCACTCTTTCTTAATCACTGTAAAACATCACTTGTTGTTTGTTTTAAACTGAAAAAATTAAATTATTACAGAGAAGATTTTATTAATTCACACACGATAAATACGAAAAGAAGATGCGAATATATTTGATGTTACATAACATGCATCTAACTCAACCACTGAATCGAAACAAACTGGTACCGAGGAGAATCGGAGACGAAAACGAACCCTGAAAAAAGGTAAAAAAGATAATAAAACGGGGCTGAAGCAAAGCTGCAGCGAAAATTTTAAAATATAACATAGAGATGCATGTCTTTGAGGTACAGGTATCACGACGTGGGAATTTTTCGACGAAAGGATTTAGATGAATGGACCGTCGGAGTTATGTTTTTATTGCACCTATACGATGGTTATTCTGAAAACTTTCAAAGAAGAGATGCAGCTGGAGCAGAGTACAGTTAAAGTATATCAAAATATCCGAAAGAATCCAATATAAAATAGGAAGAAGTACAAGAAATTTATAATTCTTTTAACTGTAAAGAAAATTGGGTAATTATATGAAACTTGAGAATTTTTATTGACTATTGATTATGTTTGTGATTGTAATAAGTTAGTATTGAACTTATATATTTACAATTGAAATTTAAATTAAATATTACATTAAAGTCAAATTATTAAAAATCACATTTTTAATATAAATACATACGTAAATAATATGTATAAATTTCATTTGTATGTACCTAAGTAAGTAGATATATTTATTTAAATGGCACCTTAAATAATATACTCTTTACTTTATTCCAGTAATAACTATGATTATTAAGTGATTACTAAATTGATACTTGTTCGAGTGACGTGTTTCATTTTTTACAGTTAGGTAGAATGAAAATCAAGGAAAATGTGAGCACGAAAGCATGAGGAAAATGTTGGACGGGAACGAGTAGTTTATAACGCTCTTCTTTACACGCTAATATCTTCTGTTTCCTTGGAAACGATCGCAGAATTCGCTTCTCCAGCAGTAACGTCCGCCAATATGTCTCCCCTAAAAGCGTCAGGACAGCGACCGTTGCCTCTGTATGCTACCGAAGAAGTAACAGCTGCTGAATTGTCTGCGAATCCATTCAGAGTACTGGTAAAAATAATGTTTACTGTTTTTTTGAGACATTAATCGTATATTTAACTGTAAAATTTGTTCATCAAATATCTTAAAATAAATCTTGAAATAGTAAATAAATCTCCGCGATAGTTATGTTCTAGTATTACGTAGAACGTTTTATTTTAACTAAATATTTCATTATAAAATGCTTGTTTCATATTTTATTACTAATTTCGCATTTTTTTTTTATTTTCTGAATATATTAGAAATGACGAAATTGTTCTGTGTGCACAAGATATATATTTTTAAGACAAAATAATAGTAATTCTTTGATTTTTTAAAAGTTTGTCATATTCATCTTTGGATGAAACAAACCTCTTCGTATATTTCTTTAAGAAACAATAATATTTGATCTTTGAAAGAAGAATATTTGAATTTTAAACGTAATTAATTAGAATTTCAATATAATATATAGAATTTATATAGAATTTCAAGTATAAAAAATAATATTGTAATATTTATTTACTAAAATTTCATACATATAGGTATAATATATTCGCTATAGATTTAAAGCATATAGAAAAATTTCTGCTATTACTTTCACACATTAATGGTGACTATAATCAACTTTGATGTTTTCAAAGTGCTTTTATTCGTTTAAGAATATGATTGTCTAGCCAATCATCAATCATCATAAATTTAGTAGGATTACAATGTATTCAATAAACCCGCAAGAACCTCATAAATTAACATCAATGGATTTCTATCGTGATATCTTTTATTCTGTTATGTATAAATTTTCTTCGTACTATTGTTTCGTGCTTGATCTTTGATGAAAAATAAGAATATTTTTGAAATAAACAAATATTTTTTTTTAACGGCCTGATTTCATAAAATCTTCGTGCTTTGGAATTTATTTATTTCAATAAAATTAATATTATAAATTTTGTCTTTTTAGAAAACAAAGAATATTTGTGGTTTTAGAAAACAAAGAATATATCTTCTGATTTTAAAATATTTTTCTTGTAGAAGATGCAGTGAATTTTGTTTAAATTGCAATATAAATAATTGCAGTCGACAGAGAACTAAGGAAGTTACAACTTTGTTGACTGTGTTGAAAAAAATTAAAAAACTTGTGTGTTCTAATACATTTGAATGGACTGAATATTTTTGGTTCGTAACATTTTATGAATGGCAATAAATAGCAAACTGTATAGCTTTTCCTGAGGCCATACACTCTGTTCTGTGAATTTAATACTTAATGTAATTTTGTGGCCAAAAAATATTTCAAGAATTTAACTTTTTATCTATACTTGTTAGTTTAATGAGTATTTTGTATAATATTTGCACAGATAAATGCTTTATATTTCTGCATACTATTAAAAGAGTGAACTTCGTATATTTTAATATAAAAGATTGTTTGTATGACGCAAATAAAGAATAAATCTGACGAAAAAATCTGAAAAGTTTTTAGAGATAAATTTAAAAATTTATAAAATAAATGCATTTGTTTGTAGCATAATATACAAGATTATTGTGAAGAAGATTTCTAACTTTTTTCAATAACTATATTTCAGATATTATACATTTATATATTAAATCCATATCATATTTTATTTGTGAAAATTTTTGTAATTATAGAAAATATTTGCTAGAGATCTGTATTATTGATTGCTTATACCACAAGAAAGGAGGTTCCAAGGATTGTTACAAGAGGGCAAATATACATGGCAAATCTGTTCCCTACATTACCTTCATGTAAAGGAAGCAGAAACCCAGACGAGGTACATATATACATACATAAATAGACCTTCCCACAGGCACAGACGAGGTATATGGTTCGTTTGTGACATAC
The DNA here is from genome assembly GCA_036937485.2 of Tetragonisca angustula. NCBI lineage: Eukaryota > Metazoa > Arthropoda > Insecta > Hymenoptera > Apidae > Tetragonisca > Tetragonisca angustula. The sequence continues at coordinate 117,198 of JAWNGG020000387.1, read as the reverse complement.
AATGTATTTCTTTATCTTACGATTTTGAGATCCTAGACCTTCCTTATCATTTTCGTATCACATTCTGTCGTACTGATTTAGGTAAGTTTATCTTTGAACAAAACAAACTCAAGATTGTTAAAGTGGAGATTTTACTTCTTAATTCAAATTCAAGTTAGTTCCTCTACATTTTTTTCACGTAATTATAACAGTTTAAAAGCATTTAAAAGAAGTATTGACAATTTTTCATCTAATGTATGAATATTTTCGTTCTCTTTTAAGAATTGCTCATAAATTTTGTATATTTAATTTAGACCAGAATTTTTTATTTCAGGTTAACATTTCGTGTGAAATAACCACGTATTGGGTTTAAATTAGTTGAAGATTACAGCGCCACTACACGGTGAAGTAAACAATACACTTCCTACGATTTTCGAACGTAATCAATATTTCTTGTGATCGATTTTTAGGCGGGAGAGCAGACCTTTAATGGCGGAATGAAGCACCTCATCTGTAAAGAAGAAAGTGTCATTCAGGAAAATCATCCAGAAAGAAGAGTCATTCGGAAATTGTCAGGTAAAAATTATCAGGATAAATCAATAGTTATTGGATTTGTGTTTGTGTTGTGAATTTTTAAAATAAAATATGCATTTTTGGTTCTAATTCAAGGTAAGATTTAACCAAATAATTGTTACATATCATTTTCAACAAAGAAATAATAGTATATAAACATTTAAACAGAACATACTATGCTAAAAGTTATTTATAATTCTATACCAAAATTTAATTTCAATTCTAACAGTACAAATATTGTGACCTTGTAATTTTGTGTGTGTGTGTGTGTGTGTGTGTGTGTGTGTGTGTGTGTGTGTGTGTGTGTGTGTGTGTGTGTGTGTGTGTGTGTGTGTGTGTGTGTGTGTGTGTGTGTGTGTGTGTAAATTAGTTGAAGATTACAGCGCCACTATACGGTGAAATAGACAATATACTTCCTACGATTCTCGATGTAATCGATATTCCTCATGATCGATTTTTAAGTGGGAGAGCAGGCCCTTAATGGCGGAATGATACCTCATCTGTAAAGAAGGAAGTGTCACCCAGATCATTTTAAATCAATAGCTATTGTATTAGTGTTTGTGTTGTGAATTTTTGAATTAAAACATATATTTTCAATTATTGAATTAAAAGTTACGGCTCCAATTCATCGAAGTCTGGCAGATTACCGAAAAAGTGTATAATTTTTAATCCTCTGAAGTAAGATTTAACCAAATAATTACTACATATGATCTTCAACAATTAAAGAAATAATAGTCCATAAACTTTTAAATATGTGTATACATTGCATGCTCTGCTAACAGTTATTTATAATTTTATATTAAAATTTAATTTCAATTCTAATAAATATTGTAATCTTGTGATCGACTAACTCATATATATATATATATATATAAAACATACAATATAATGTTGTGTGTATGTACACACACACACACACACACACACTTTATTATATGCTTTTACACATACATTTTTATTATAACATTTTCTACTTATTTGTTGATGATTTTAACTTCACACTGCGTAATTCTTAATAATTCTAATACTCAATTCAATAGTAGTTTATTAAGAATATATTTTATATAGTTAAAATTCTAATTTTTCGTGATATAATAACATTTTTCATTTCTCAAATAAAATAAGACGTAGAAGACCTTGAAGCTAGAAATTCGAAGCAAAAACAACAACACGAACACAGTATTTATGTTTGTCGTGCCTCTTCGTTCTGGAACTTTCTCAATTGCTGGACGAGACATACCGCGGAGACATTCGGCGGTCGAATTTCATAACAACACGCATTACGTGTACTAGATCGTACCTTTTTCTAACATATTACTGGCGTCTCTTCGATGGCGTCGCTTCTTCGACACTCTTTTACTTTCATTTATACGTCATTAATAATATTATTTAATTAATATGCGTGTGTTTAACGATTCATCGAGCATTACGATAACGAAATCGTGTAGCGATTTGAAACCTTTCGCGTTAATTTTTCTTCAATCATCGATTTTACTTATAAAACGGTGACCGGCAGATCATCTCGTACGTCTTTTTAATAAAATTTGAAGTTGATTATCGTTCATTTTTACACGTTTGCCTTCATTTAACACATTTGTTCTGACTTTTGATTTCTCTTTGTGCAGGTTATTCCTTGATTGCAGAAATATCATTGAACGTATAGTTGCCACGATCATTAATAGACAATTTGATGAACTTTTATGGAAATTTGGCAACATTTTATTCATTTTGGGTAACATTTGGTATACAATTCATGCATATTTGAAATACTTAATTTCGTATTTATTTGGAATACAAAGATGAAAATAGAAACGATTAAATCAATTAATATTTTAGGATATAGACTAGCTAATGGCATACATGTACTATCAAATGGATGTATATTTTTCTATTAGATAATCAAATTCAAAGTTTTCGTACTTTACTATACTATATGTACTTTATTATACTTGTTTTTTTTCGAACGCTGACGCGCAATTGAAACGATTCAAAGCAAGATTGCACACGCGTTTTTCATGATATTGTTTCTTAAATATATTAAAATGATGTAAAATTTTGATTCACACAAACATTTTCGAATATTTATATCACGTGACGTGATATATTACTAATATACATACTTCCTTCTCTAAACGAACATTCAGAATACAATTTCAAAATATAATAATCGTCCTTCATTTGCAGTATTCAATATTGAGAAATATTTTATAATTTACAACTAATATCTTTATACATATTCAAGTTTCTTTGTAATCATGTTCTAGAGAAATAGCAATAGTTTCTAAATGAACGTACTCTTCACCCCTCCCTCCTTCCCCTCTCCAATTAATTAGCTTTGTTTTCAGAAAATTTTTGTGACCGCGCGCAATGCGGTTGGTAGAGTCAGTGTTTGTTTCGTAAACGTTTTAATGTAATATATTAATATTATTTTGAGCAAAATGGCTCTTATTAAATTAAATTAATTGGTTTAAACTATAATTTGCGAAATTAGAGTCAGTGAGTCCACCGGTTGTTATTTAATCGCGTGCGTTGATAGTCTTTTATTTTTATATTTTTCACATTTTCTCTTGTTCGGTATTCGTTTTCGGTACTAGAGTCAGTGCTCAAGAGGATAAGGTCTCTTCAGGAGATTAAGATTGTAAGTAGTTTTATGTATTCTACTTCAGTTCACTCAATTTTTCAAATTTAACAACAAAGTATAATGTTTGACGTTTTGTTGCAGATGCTTCACAGCATGAATTTTTTTATATTTTTTGGAGGATATTCAACAGTGGCTCTAAAGCTAAGAATGTAAGAATCTTTCATTATCTCCAACAGATAATTTTATTATTTTGATATTGTACTTTGCCTTTAAATACAATTCTAACGTGTTATATTTTGTTAGATCCTCAGATGCTATCTCAGTTCCCCTTATCCTCTAACAATCTTACGATGGTTCAAAAGCTAAAAATGTAAGTATTTTAGCACATTGTACTTGAATTAATTCTCTGTAGTTCTCTTTCCATGGAAATCAAATGTAAAATTATAACTATAAAGTAAAAACATTTTAAATTATTTTTATCATTATGAAAATTTAAACTTTTACAAATAACATTGTGTCTTTATGCCTTTAGAAATTTTTACGGCGTTCACTTCCACCATGGGATTCTCAGTGATATCTGCTTGAGGAGGATCTTCACGACGACTTTTCTTGGTCAAGTGCAGTATCTTCGTATCTATCGCGTGAGTCGCATGCATTTATGTTCCTCCGGTCACTTAATCATGTCGTAGGATGAAAGGTCCAAATCGGCACGAGTGACTGGTTGTATACGTAGAATTTTTGACGAGCATAGTGGCCGCGGGTATTTCCTATACCCGTGAGTAGTAACATTTTCAGATTTTTTATGTATTAGATCAGGATAGGGCTTCTTGCATATCGCGAGTTTAACAATTATGATATATATATTTCCAGTATTTTTACTTATAAATTCAAAATAATTTCAATGTAAATGTTTGCAAAAGTAAAATATCCATATGAATATCCACATAAATGGATAATTATAAATATTTATGAATAATTATTATTAAAATTATTTCCTTTGAGCATTTCATAGTACAGAAGACGGATACCCTCCGACTTCGTTGCTATGAAAGATGCAGTCATTACTTAATACTGGTGATATATTTTATTATAATAATTAATAATTAATAACCGTTATAATAATTAATAATTTTCAATTTCATCTTCTATCTTATAACAGCATTAAATAATTTAATTAATTTTTGTTTTATAATTATGAACTCTAGTAAAATTTGAAATATAATAGATCAGAATTTTTTCCGCAAACGAATGTATGAAATTTTATGTGCAAGAAGATACTTCGTGATAGGTAGATTTTCCAATCAAAGCAACAAGTTAGAACGCTGCTTACGCATTTTCGAAAATATGCTTTGATGAAAAAGTCGCCTGAGATTATTTCTATTAATGTTTAATTTGGAGTTTGTTTGATCTTGATCATTTGAGTAAATTATTAGATTGTTCGTAATATTTTTTTTAACAAATTCAAGTCTTGTTCATTGTCTTTATTCTCTTGCAATTTCAATAATATCTGAAAGAATAGAATTAATTCAGTTTGAAATAAAATAATGCAACAGTCCGTTAGATACAAGTTACATAAACTAATCATTTTTTTAGTTTAGGATTTTCAGGTTTAACCCCTTCCGTGTTCATTGTCAGGATCTCACTCACGTGCCCAGGTGCTACTTGGGTGGGTGAAAGACATTGGGCACGATGACCGTAGTTTGTAATATTATAAAAAATTTCTCAGCGACTGACATTGTGTTAGCGTATCGTGCACGACGTATTTTCTACATGTGTATGTGTGGTTAGGATGTGGAATTGCGTCGCTTTTATCGTTTCATTCTCATAAGTTGTAGCATTTAAAATATGCATTAATTGAAAAAATTATGCATTTATTATAATAATAAAATTTTACCATTAATTACCATTTAATTTTTTGCCATTAAATACATTATAATTATATTATTAATTATATGATCAATTATAGTAATGATTCCAAGTCAACTTGCACATGTAATTTCAATGAAAATTATATGTATTTTTACTCAGTTATTAATATCTCGTGTATAGCTGTAAACGCGTTTTAGTTACGTTTTACGCAATGATCGCTAGCCATTGTCAGTCGATTTCAGGAAAATGGTATGTAAATTAGAGTGTGAAAGTTGCGTGTTAAGCAACTCGGGTGTCGGAGGCGTCCCGGGACGTCCTCTCTAGTTTAGGTTTGCGCCCGAGTGGTATGTGTGAGAACCGTTGAGTGAATGTGTTGGTGTGCCTGTTTTGCCATTTTTTAAATATAGGGCGTCTGATTAGGATAGGTAGCTTACTTTCTGGTATGCCTGTGTTTAATTATAAGTAGGTAGGGCCGGGCAGGTTGGCACAGTCTCTGGTCGCGTGTCCCCTTTTCGCGTGTCCAACTTGTTTCAGGAAATCTAATTTGAAGAATCGACAGTAAAATTGGTACAAATGGAGCATGCCATTGTTTCTGGTTTTACTCTTCGATTTTTCGAATTTAGTATCGCGGTCGTGGTCGTGGATAGGTCGCGAGTAGGTCCCGAAACGAACGTTTATCTAGGTATTGCTCGAGCACGCACGTGCGAACGGACAACGATCACTATGATCGATGGCTGTCCATGTGTACTGGGGTCAGTTTCCGCGGTTTGTCTTTTCATTTCACCTTTATAAGTTATTTTTTAGTTTGCGATCAGAAAGCCTCGAGCTAAATGTAAGTTTCAGCGGGCGTTGCGCTCGAAGAAAGAAAAGGCTTGAAGCCGAAGAGACCCGGCAAACTGTCATGAAGAGGGTCACAACAAATGGCTTCTCATCCTCTGGATCATTTAAATGATTCCAGAGCATGAGAGGTCATTCTCGTTACTACTTTGTCACTATGCTCTTTTAGTATTTGTAGTTGTATTTTTTTTTTCTTCTCCATCATCGTTCATCATCGTTTTGGGCAAATCGCGATTTTTCTTGTTAGTGTTGCGAAGGATTGATTACGGGTTGAATTAGAGTTGCGAAGAAATGATAATCTTATTTGCTTTAGAGTTGCGAATTATGATACCGCGATTTTTTTTGCAATTTTAATTGTTAATTTTTGTGGTTATCTTAATGTTATACATATTAAACTTTATCTTTTTTGTGTTGTTTTAAATTAAATTATAGAGTTGCTTTTAATTAATTTTAGAGTGTTAGAGTTTTTGAAGTAGCTTTTCGTTCGTACAGTTTCGTATTATTCATAATAATTATCATTGAATTTAGTTTTAGATTTATGTCTGTTGCGACATTATTTCGTCGGGTTTTTCAATTCTTTTATTCTTAGTGTTGTGGTATATGTTACGAATAATCTCGTTTTTTGAAATAGCGTTGTGCTTACAAAATGCCCAAATTCTTCCACTGAATTCGTGGAAGTCTGTTCCTGCTCACCTCAATGAACTGATGCAGCTACAAGAGCTGTACAGAGATGATCATTCATCAGCAACCTCCAGCATGGTTGCACCGGACGCGTCGCAATTAGTGCTGCGCATTTTTAAACATGAGTGCACAGATTAATAGCGTTGCGTACTTATTTTCGGGAGTTGTAAATCTGACGAGGCACTTTTCGCGTTTGATTTGGAATATTTCCAATTTTACAATTAATGCTAGAGAATTAGTGTTGCGAAATAAGATACGGTTTTTTGCCCGGGTTCGTAATGTAGATAATTGTTTTGGTTATTGTATTGTTGAGTAGGACATGCTTGTTTTTTAGTAGCCCTTCTGGCTACTGTACCGTGATTTCCTTTTCAGTAGTCCTTCTGATTACTATGTTAGGTTTTCTTTTCCTCTTACTGCTCCATTTGTTACTGAAAATATTGATAAAAAATATATATTTTTTTACTACCTGTAACTTTGTTACGACGTTTAGAATGTGGAATTTTTTTTATAAATTTAATATATGAAAGTATAAGTGATTTCATGTGTTATATATATAAAATAAAATTTGAAATTCGAAATAAAATTTAGAATTTGAAATTTTTTTCACAAAATAATTAAATCGATAGTACTTTGTTGAGTACTAGTTCATTTTGAAATATGAATTAGTATTCAATTTATTCCTATTGAAGTCAATAACAATAATTGTGTTTATCATTTTCTGTTCTTTCCTTTATTCTAAATGTTTTAATTAACATAGCATTGTATAAATATTCGAATTTGATATGCATAAATCAAAATTTATTCATGAATGGCATTTATTTCTAACAAAAATCTTTGTGGAGTGACTAAGGGGTCAAAACTATTTCAGGAAAATGATGTTCCATCCAATTGCAAGTAATAATTATATTTTACAGATTTTATTAATTGTTTTAAGCTTTTAGGTTTGTTTTAGGTACAGATGTTGGAGTCGACAGAAGATTTTTCATCAAAATGACAAATCATCAAAAGAAGATTTCATGTGACATTCACTTCGTTCTTTTTGAATTATGATTGTGTATTTATATGAATCAAATGAATAAAAATTACTTTTTGTAGAGACGTTAGACTAAGTGAGGCTAAATTAGAGACTTAATTAAGCTATAGGTAATATTATTTGATATGTAATTACTAATTGCATTGTTATATAGCTAAACAATTATATAACTAAATTATATAACTGACACAATTATTAATTATATGGCAAGTAATACGAGCTGATTGGCTGCGATCTCGGTGATTTATAATGGGTTGTTTCGACACATGGGTAACTGATTTGTATGCGTATGGAAAATATTTTTCATATAAAAATATTTTATAAAGTCTAGGATTAATTATTTCTTTTACAATGATTGTGTTTGTAAATGAAAGGGTTGTTCTTTCTTCTTCTTTTTAATTTCTCTCATATTACGTCAAACTTTTGAAAAAATTTCGAACTTTAGAATTTTAATTTACCATATGAAAAAAACCATCTTGATGGCGTAAAACATGGATGGAGCTCTTTCTAATGTATAGTAGAATGATTTCGGTTAGTTACTGGCTTCACATTTCGGTATTGAAAATTGGTAACATTGCAATGGATTTAAAAAATCATGTTTCTGGTGCATTCACCACTTGATCAGCTTCGATCGTTTTATTTGATGTAGTTTCCCAACTCAAGCGTAGAGTGCGCTAAAAAACCAGTAATTTCTTTACTATGTCGGTATTTCAGAACATAGGACATGAAATCTCATAAGATGCTTGGTCTATTCTTTTACGTCGTGTGTAAAGGCAAATATCTGCAATAGATAAGGTGTACCTCGTTTGAGATACTTATGGTAGTGTTATAGAATTTTCCAGTACCTTTTCGAGATATTTACAAGTTATAATGATTTTAAATAATTAGGAATCAGTGGGCGTAGTCAAAACGTAATCTAAATCTATTTAGGTATTTATTATTCTTATGTCTTATATACTAGACATATTATCGTAACTCATACATATTATTGAACATCCATAAAGTTTATGAGATTATATTTTTTCTTGGTGACCTAATCTACATTCTGATTATAATATTCGTATTTTAATGTTGAAAGAAATGATACCTAACGAATCAGTTCACAGCCGTATAGAATAGAAGAGATAATTTCTGAATACGCAGATTGTAATACGTCTCATAGTACAAAGTATATTTCACGCATCGTCGTATATTCCGAGTCACGGAATAGTCGTAATGTTTGCTTTTCTTCGTTCGACGAATTTCACGAGTGTGATTTTCACTCTAAGACGGCGCGACGTATGGAAAAAAAGGCAGCAAGACTAACGACGAAGGTTGACCGAAAGGTACGAGCGACGGAGGTTTTAAAGCTGCACCGCGTATTTGTTTGCTAGCCGTGCTAATTCGTCGAACAAATAACCGGCGACGGCCCTCGAACCACGAACGATTCGAAGCCGTTGCAAATGATCAGTTCCTCACGGGCAATACGTGTAACTGCATTGCGTTTCACCGTTCCGTCACACCGTTCCGTCACACCGTTCCGTTTGAATAAAAGCGATTCGACGCTGCTTCATGCCAAGTGCAGTGATATCTCAAGCGAATGTTTCGTGTCAAGTACGCTGGTTATTTTCGATGAATTATCGAGGTAGTCTCTCGCTAACCTTTCCCTTTGTGTACTATCAACCTTTTGCTTTCTACTATGTCGAGTTACACTCGTGGTGTGGAGATAATGTAAAATAGATAAACTGTATTTTTACGAAAGTTCAATTTCATTCACTTTATTTTTAATTTGCAAATTGCTGAAGACACATCGTGTGAATGAGATACGGAAGTGGGTACAGGTATAATATAATATAAGGTGCAAAGTCGTAAGGCAAAGGATTGATATTCCTTTCTTTTTTGTTTCCTTGTTGTTCGTTGCGAATGTTCGGCGCGGTGCTGGCATCTATAATCTTATCTACAATGTCTAAACGAATTGAAGGATTTGCATCAAACCAATCCAGTCCAGTATAAAAATAAGTTTCATATTTTTTCATACGTGCAAAAGTTCATTACTACGAATCAAAATGTTTGCATCACTAAGAAAGTAACTTGGATCGTATAAAAATCATGTTTATTAAAAGGGAAAGAAACGTTACATTGCAAATACAGAAAAGACTGTAAGTTACATGTTCGAACGTGCGGAATTTCTTTATTATGGAGTATTGGTCGACTATGAATTGATGACTGTGAGGTGATTTGTTTTCGATTTTTAGATGGTTCGTTTAAAGTATTGGAAATACTTCGATGTTTTTAAGGGAAAAAGACCAAGTTTTTCGTAAATATCACAACGACTCTCAAAAACAAAGTTTATTCCGCAAAGAAAACGCGCGTCGCGTGGTTACCAGAATTATGCGAGTCTGTAAATACGACGGAATACGGCTAGAACCGTGGAGAAGAACAAGGAAACAAGTCAATACGTGAGGAATTTTACGATGTCTCGTAGCTGGGCCAGGAACCAACGAAGAAAACTGCCACGCAGCAATAGGGGAACCACGTAAGCACGCTGTTTTTATAATACACGTTAAATAACTTTACGAGGTCCCAAGTATCGTGGCAAATTGATTTCGTAACGACAATCGCGGAATTAACGTACAACACAACGTAAAAGTATCATGATGGCAGTTAAGCGGAGCACTCGCTTAACAGTGAACCGCTCGCGGCGGGTTCGTCGGTTAGTCTTGCTCCAGAGCGCTCAATGAATGATACGCAAACAGTATTCGATCATTTCAATTCCGTCACGACATTCCACTTGCTATGGCGTCGATATTCCTCTCCGCCGCTTTGTTCGACTTCCTGGAAGACTCGGAGTCACCTCTTCCTGTAAGTTTTATATTAATTGCTTCATGAATTCGACGTTTCGAATATTTGATATAAGTTGCTTCTTCTTTTTTCTTCGAACAAAATTCATAAAGTTGTGAGATAAAATTTTAATATAAAGTATTTTTGTACATCGTCTGTATCATTAGGATTGTGTGAGTAATGTCAGTCCATTTTTTATAATTTCCTGATGTCCATGTCGCTTGATGGTTAAAAAGAAGATTTTTGACAATTGATGATAAATTTACAATATTTTATTGAAACTAAATAGCAGTAGTTCAGTTCGGTATATTGATGTATATTGATCAATAAGTTTGTTGAATTTTTAAATTGCGCTCTCGTAAAAATCAGGAGAACTTATAATATTCTTTTAATTTGTGTGCTTCAGACATCCGTAGATATTCATTGAGCATAGTTTTGTAATATTACAACAAAACATCTTATCTTGTAGTATCTATGTGCGATTATATTAGCTTAGTTACTAAAAGATTTTAAAACCGAAATAAATATACACATTTAACAGCGTTAAAGTTATTTGATCTTTTTTTTATACGGGAATAGTGAAACATGGTGACAGAAGTGAATCAGAACGATGTTCTTGTCTAACAGAGGAATTTTGCACGCGCGTGCGCTTGTGTATATAACTATTAAGTGCTTACATTTATGCTTCTCATAATTGTCTTCGTTAAATGAAGAGAGTGACTGAGGAATTAGCTTGCCGGTAGTAACCCGACTATTTATTAACATGTGAAACGAGACTCCATAGGACTTGCGAACCAACCAATGTCTGACAGACGAGTTGAACGTCTTCTTTGTTCTGTTTTCTTCGGATTTTGTTTGTTCAGGTCATCGCGTTGAGGTGAGTGACAATACCGCTCCTTCTTCTCATTACATAAAGAAAGTTTCTTCTCTTTGTTACACAAAGGAAGGGAAATTATCATCATGAGTCTGTTAGATAATTTCCTATTAGAGATAATTTCATTTGTGAAAGAAGACGCAGATGTTTTACAAAACGTGCCTATTAGTTTACTTAGAAAGGGGTTCAGGATGAAGGAAATGTTTTCTTTCGCGACGGATCGCGTTAGTTTCTCAGTTGCTCTTCTGCTTCGGATTTCCTTCAGTTTTTTTTCTTTCCTATAAAAGGTTTCTTTTCGCCGTTCTTTCATTTTATCCCACTCGAGAAACATCCTGCTTCGGTAACGTTTATTATTTCGTCAAGGAAAAAACTGACCTGCTGGCCTACATTCCATTCTGTTTTCACTTCCTGCTAGAATAGAAGGATTTTATGAGTTGGAAAAAAAAGATCCTTCAATTGTTCAAGACTTCACTATTCACTTCGTGCTTTTTAGTTTGATACACACATCAAGATAACAAAATGGATTCAATCTTTCGACTTCACATTTACTCCAACTATTCTGAAAAAAGTATAAGATGGAGGAAGTATAAAGAAGAATTAAATTAAAGAGGAAGTATAAATTAAGAATTAAATCACGAATCCAACGATTAAACGATGAAAACTATATACAGAGAAACAAGATGCATTCGAAATCTTGTAAATGTATAAAAAAATATCTAAATATGTATACATATATGTATGTATAAAACGAGGAGAGGAACTAAGAATTAAGCAACGACTCTATGCAGCCGAAAAATTTCTTTCATCCCGTCGGTAGAAGAGGCACGACGTTGTCCGCCGGTGAAACATTGACATTCCATGAACGTGGAATGCGCGAGTAAAGCGTTGAACCTCGCTCAATCCGCAGAAGAAGAAGCGCAAGGCCCGAGGATAGGGGGTTTAGAAAGAGGTAGATTTACTATCAGACAGATTTCATTCCTCGAGGGTTTAGGCTTTCCAAGCAATCCTATTACCAGAGTCAAATGTGATTTAGGATCTTGGCCTTACGCCGCTCACCATGAAACACCATGGGCGTTTCGTATCTCCTCGGGACAGATACCAACCGCGGTGCACTGGAGTTGCTCCAACCAGCCGCTACTATGGGCGTTTTCAGGACCGTAGAAGGGATTAAATTTTCAAAGCGCTTGCCGATTTCATCGTCGGTTCCATTCCAGCTGCGGATGGTATGGAGAACCGGAGCTTTTGAGAAAATGGCGACGCAATGGTTTCCAGCATGGAAACCAGTGAAATATGATTTTCGGTTCCTATTTACGAGGGAGATATTATTTATGATTCTGCCTCGTGTCTTAGCTAAGGATTTCTCGAAGTTAAGCAAGGAACCACGTTGATTCAGATCATTGCGGATTCATAAAAGTACCAAGTCACCAGGAATCACGGAACTTTTTCCAACTAATTTCCAATAATTACGATGAAATAAAGAACACGAATGTCATCTTATTGATGAGATTAATTGTTTTTGGTAAAGATAACAAGATACCAAGCTATCAAAAATCGCTGAATATTTTATTCTTCGATGATCATAATAAAAAAGAGAACATATTAAAATATTAAATATCATTCATAAAATGAAACTGATAGAGACTCACCAAGTGTTTAAAAATGTCTAATAATCGTAATAAGAAACAGAACACTAAGTTTCTCTAATTTATATTAATGTAATATAAATTAACTTCAAAGTAACTTCAATTGTCCCCAGTAACCTGGAATGGAAAATGAACGTATAGATTGTATGTATATAGATTGTATGTATACATATATATATGTATATCGAAGCGTGGATCATTCTCGTTACGACCCTGCTCGCTTCCTTTTCAAAACGTGAGACAACTCGAGTGCACGAGAATCATCGTGCATTAGATACAAGCCTCGCTTATCCGTATTCTCCATACCCGTTATTATGTACACAATAATGGTTTCCGCATAAATATTCACGCTGGCGATGGCCATAAATGCTACTGCTGTATCATGTTGCTCGTATACCACGATGTAACGACGGTGTGCGTCGACGATCTTCGAAGTGGTGTTGCATGCATCGCATGGACCAGAGATCATGGATCCATCGTTGATCATCAAGATCATCAATCACGTCCTCGGGAATGATATCCGTGCTCGTTCTTTATATTATTAATCAAAGACGTACATATCGCAAACTTTTATATGCAATTTATTAACAAGTTACGTACGATCTTACATTTCAATTGAAATTCCTAAATGATAGGGTGAAAAAAATGTTCAACGATCAAATAAAGGATCTTGTACAGTTCGTTTCGAATTTCGGATCTTCATTTCTGTGTCAAGTTACATGCAAATGCTTTCGGAGAAAAAAATTTATTGAACGTAACAGAGAGAATTTGGCTGAAATTTATGGGGGATCATTTCGCAGAAATTGTTCACCATTCTCTTCGCGGGTATCTCCACAAACGATTGGCCAAGATCCCGCAGCCAGTTTTCGTATTTTATCCGATCTTTCACGGGGAATAATCCCTAGACTGATTGTAGAAACTGGCTCCTCGAGCTGGCTCGCCACAGGAACCGGGATCCACTTACACAATTATCTACTCGCGGGATCTCCTTGACGACCAGTCGCTCATCGTTTTACTGCTCGCTGCTCTCTCACCTCCTTTTTTTTTCAAGTTCGTTTTTGAACTGGCATTTTAACGTCCCGTCCATCTTACTTCTTCGCGTGCACTTTTTTTTCTCATTTTTTTACCGTTCCCTTTTCTATCACGCTTTTTCCTTAACTTTCTTTGCGTCCGATAATCTAAAAATGCTTACGTATCCTTTATTTCGTTCGGAACGTTCGTATCTGAAGTCGTAACTTTTCCACCCATACTCTAACAATAAGTTCTTCTTTTTATGTCTTAAACTTCGTTCAGAGTCAAAGACTCGAATTTTGAATTCGGATGACTTCGAGAAAGAATGTAACAAGATATTTCGAGTCAAATAAATAACAAGTTCACATTGTTTAAGATGTTACAAATAGTACAATTAATCTTTTACACTTCTATGTCATGTTGCAGATGACAATACAAATTTGTTATAGAACTCGTATGTCATGCTAGAGCTGACAACACTAATCTACTCTAAAACACGTACGTCACGATGTAGATGGTAACATTAAATAACTGTGTGGCATTCGGGATCCCACTCAGCAATAGTTTGCCAAGTTTTATTAATTTATCAGTACAGTTTGTGGTTACAAGCCTTGCACGGAATTTTTTTCTCTTTACTTCAATTCATTTCTTTAAAAATAAATACAAATTTATACCCAACAACATTGAAAATAAATTGAGTGCGAAGGGTTGATCTGAACGTGGCTTTATTAGAATATCCTAAATAGCGACGAAGACATATTTAAATTAGAAACTTATTATCAACAATTTTGCTAACATGGGAATTTTGAAGGGATATCAAATTGTATAAATTGCAATTCAGAGTTTTCATTGTCCTCCTTTCATAAGTTGGCCATTACCTTCGATTTTCACAATCTCAAGATGAAACAGCGGTAAGAAAGTTCAAAGCAAAAATTCAATTATGCAGTCTGGTCTGTCGTCGAGTGGGTCGTTTTTCAATCTTGAAGTCATAGATAAGAGGCTTTAACGATCTTATTCCGTTTAGGGACACCGCGTTCCGTTCTAGTAGAACGAGCATTAAAACCAAGTGACACACCCGACAAAAGCGATTCGTGGTTCTCGATGGGAAACTGGTTTCGAATTATTTGTAATGGCGACTGGAACCAAGTAGAGAGAGAGAGTGAGTGGGATTTCAACTTTTTCACTATCCTTTTGTCCCTCTCATCCCATGGGAGTGGCGAACTATTTTACCGGTAAAAGCCACTTTGTCGACCACGTTCTCCCTCTCCTTGCTCTTTCATTTTTTTCTTTTAAACTTCAAAAGTGGCGGTGGGAAGACACACATGGCCTTCGTGGTTCCTTTTCTCAGGGACGATTTACTTTGAAATATTTATATGTTTTTATGATCGAATATGTCACGGATACTCGGGTTCCTCCGAATGCTCACACTTTGAGGCATTCCCTCTTTCGTTTCGGTGAAAAAGAATATTTAATTTGAGAAATACTCATGCATGATATAAGGTTCTCGAAATCGTGATACCATACCTTAAAAACAAGTTGAAAAAGAAGACAAACACTATTTCATTTAAGGCTGAGAAAATTGAGTTCGAAAATTTGCCAAGTACATATATACGAATGGTATAATATAAAATTTATATAAAAATATCATTGAATCACTGTAGGATATTTCTTCTTTTTTTTTTTATTACTTAGTAATGAGTGCAAGAGAGATCAGTTAAACACGAAAAGAAACTTAGTGCTTATGCTTACATCGCGAGATCTTTTGATCTGCTTCTCAAAATCTTGAGTCTGCTTCTCAGCTTCTCAGAATGTGAAGGGATAAAAAAGTTAGACAAAAAAAGTCTCCCAACGTTGAGGTGCTATTGACAAGCCGTATTCGAAAGCGAGTGAAACTATCTCGACCACCGAGAAAATTTCAAACAACTGACAAAAAGGAACGAGGAAACGCTTCGAGCGTTTCAGCCTTTGATGCTACAAAACGAGAAAGAAAAAGGAAGCTTTTCACTGACCGACCAGAACGTAATCCCTAGCAATAAACTAATTAAGGTCATCGGAAACCTTTCGACTACCTACTTTACTGCTGAATACGGATGTCTTGTAATATTTCCGGGTTAGCCTCAAAAATCGCATCCTTCGTGTTTGTACAAATATCCCTTCAGAAGCCACCGAAAATTGGTTGTCCATATTTTAGATATACAGACTGACTGTATAGATCTAATAAAATATATAGCATTTAAAGTTCAAAATCTTTTATCATTAATTCACATTAATTCAGAATTTTTTTTCGAGAATGTAAATCTTTGCGACTCTCATGAAAAATGCTTTCGGCAAGGATAGAAAACGATTTTTTCTCAGTATGTTAAATTTGACTAAATAAAGTCTCGTTCGTAAGATTTTGAGGCGAAATTAACTTTTTCGTACATTTTTTTCTGAGAAACAAGAAGATTATAATTACCTGTAACTTTAATTCTCAAATCAAATTCAAATTTCAATACAAGCAAAGAGATCATATCACGAATAATATATTTATTTATTAGAAGAATCGTCAGGTTTCTCTTAAGATCCTGCTTTCAATTTTTGTGCGACAGTGTATATTATACCCAACCCTAATATAGAACGGAAGAACGACAGAGAATGTAGCAAAAAAATAGAAACTCGAGTGAAAAGGAGGTGAAATCGGGGACCGGTGGCTTCGACGACTGGTTGATTATTTCGTCGAGTGAGAAAGGGTAGCCAGTCGTTTGCACGCAGCGCGGAGTAGCGAATCGCCTGAGACGAAAATCGGCGAAACTCGTATATCGGTCGTGTGAAAATACGTCGGGCGTCAAACGTCATCGTCATCGTCGTCAAAATGATGGGCAGCAACGACTAAGTGAGACATCAACGAGAGACGATAGTCGTCCTGGGAAACGTAGCTAGGTGTGGACATACGTAGAAGATCCAGAAGAGTGGTGCGTTTAAAAGGATTTACGACGACAACAAAAATAATCGTTTAACAGGAAGAGAGGGAGAAAGAGAGGAGGCGATCGTCCAGTGCTGGATGACCGGTCGAACGGTCACCGAGTGTCTATTGCCCATCAAATGGCCAGTTGAACGAACACGCTTCGGTCGGATCGACTTCCGTGAAACAATACTCGGATTATCATTACGTTAGTGATTTAAAGGGTTGTTTGCCGTGTTCGTTATTCAGAGATTTTTGGACGTCCCAATTTTTTCGTTCGATGGATGTTAGGAACAAACATTGAGGTTTATTAGTCGTTGTTTATGGTTTTTTCTTAAAATAAAAGTGTCGGTAGGGAAAGTTTCGTAGATTTACACGTAGATGATACAGCATTTTCCGCGCAGTCTTGAACTATGTGATACATTAAGACTCTAAGATAGGCTTTAGTAAACTTTTGTGTCCATAGATTTATATATTCACAGTTTTATTTATTCGCAGTTCATTCATTCACAAAATTATTTATTACAGGAAATTTCAAGGTAAATTTTGAAAAAAATACGCGTATGTTAAAGTTACAATTTTCTTTTATATTTTAATTTTAATTTTGTTGTCTTCAAAATTCTCCTCTTTTCTCGAAAATCATTTGGATCGTTGTTTCTTCCTGTTGAATAAAACATTCAATTTTTTTCTATACGTTTCATCCCCGGTCGAATGATAAAAATCGATCGCGAGCAAACAGTCGAACGGCACAGGGCGAACGTAACGGCGATGGTAAAATATTCCGGAACGCGGACGAGGAATCATGACCGTCGTTTCCTCGATTTTGCGATCTCCGTGTTCGACACGGAAGAATCACCCACGATGGGATGCAACGACAAGACGTAAGCATCAACGACGAGGTATCCAAGGGGTTGAATTGCCGCAACATTTCCTGAAGTACTGTCCACGATTCTCTCTTGGCAATCTTCGTTTTAACAGTCGGAGTCACGTAGCCTCGAGATAGCACTCTAAAAGGGCTGTTCCATATCGGAAAGTTGCGTTCTCGCGGTGTAAAAGAATATATTGTTACGCCTGATTTGATGCGATCTTCGTTGCGATTTAAACGTCATTTAACGCGGTCATTTGTGGGTTCTTCCGTGGACTGACCGTGATTTTTAACACGTCAACACGTCACATTCCGCGAAACCTACAGAATCTAGAAATTTGTCGTCTCACGATGTTTGAAATATTACCTTATAAACAACGTTTCGGAAGTTTCATTCCTGTTTGAGATTGACATGAATAATTGCATTATAAACCAACGTATAATGTTTTTAAGAAGACGCGTTACCTTTATTGTTCAAGATTAGTTTGATCAATGTTAGGTTTCTGACAAATGTAACAATTTACTTTTAGAATTTGAGATTAAAATTTCAAGTTGTAATACTTTTAGTAGAATTACAGAATTTTTGTGAAATTATAGAAGGCTACTAAATTAAAGACGTAGTCGATGAAAAACTACTAAACGAATCCTTGAAGTTCCTTTTAAATACCATAATATTAATAACCACAGTGTTAAAAAGTAAAAGTCTCATAACTTATATTAATTGGAAGAGATTACAAACTTTGTAGTTCTTAACGGATTAAAGTAGCATGTTTCTTAAAGTGTAAAATGAATTGGTAAAACAGTTACTTATCTATTTCAACGATATTACATTTTATTTCGCAAAGATTCGATCAAAAGTGTGGAATATAGGACAGATATAGCTGATTCCCGTGGTGCAATCTTTCCACAAGTTTTAATACACAACGATATTGGCCCAAACGGGAAATGTCGCATAGCCAATAGACCAAAATTTACGAGAGGAAATAGAAGTTATGAAGCAATCCTTGTAAGACACACGTGGTCCCAGTTTGCGTGTGCGTTTCTAGTCCTCTGTTCGTGAGTTAGCTTTTCCTCTTCCAGTCTCGCCTTCTTTTACTGCCTCTAGTCGTTTCCGCTCTTGAGAATACAAATCCCACCCCTACGAAGGGATTGTTAGGGCAAATCTTTCATCTCTTATTTCGAGACAACTGAAACTTAGCTTTAACTAGAATCGAACTCCTCTTTGGAGGAGTGCACAATGATTTCTTTCAAAAGTAAAATATTTTATTAAATTTTAATTTTAATGGAGTTTATAAAAAATTTTCAGTTTTATAGAAACTTATAGAATAACTTTTTATAATCGTTCACTAGCGTTCATCATGAAATTTCCACAGTTTAGGAAATTACTTTCGCTTAAACACAAGGGAGGAATTTCTTATTCCCTTTCGAGCAGGCAACTCAACGTCATTTATTTTTATCAATGTACCTTCGCTTCATTGCGAAGTTAATTTCGACGATCTTTGTAATAAATATTAATTAAAGATTCCCTCATTCGCGAGGGAAGAATGCGAGGTACAATCTTTCCCTTGAATTGGAAAGCGGATATCGCTGGATACATCTGCCGGACCTAATTGGTGTGTCAGTCATCCCCTATCGTGACGGCAAAGTGTTCAAAGAGGGACGAAAAAGTAACGTGGCCAGAGTTATAACTATAAAACCGAGCGTCAAGCATAATAAACCCGACTCGTTAATGGTATCGCTAATAGAATCATTCCGTTCGTTCCGTATGAAATAGGTCCTCGAGTAGGGAGCGTCGTCTTCGTCTTATCTTCCGCTTCGTTCCTCCTGTTTTCTCGATAAGATGAGAGCTACTTCGCTACGGAATTTTGCCGACAAATACGAGTTTTCGAATGCTTCTCTTGGCTCTTTCTCTTTTCTTTTCGTACGCTAAAGAGTTTTGGAAATAAACAAGTACGTTCACGTTCTAAATAAACTATTGTTCTACTTGATAGCGATATGTAGACTTTTATGGATTTTTATGCATTTTGAGGGAGCAAGAATATGCACGAAACCAGGGAAATAAATAACAACTAGTATATAGCGCTTGTAATCTGTTACCAAGGCAACCGATCATCGAGTTATTTGAGCAAGAAATAAGAAAAATAAAAGGGAAACGTAAAGCAATATCGGCAGCGCAACCACGAAATCGGCGGGAACCGAAGAGGATAGGTACTCTTGGCTGCAAAGGAAGTACAAAAGGTGGAAGGAGCACAAAGAAGGGAAGTTGCAACTTGCGGCCATTCGCTGTCGGTGGTTAAGTGTTATTATAAGTGTGGTGATCTGTACGAACGACCGCGATGTGGCCCCTTTCTCGGGAGAGGAACGCATAGACGGCCTCTCTCTGCTCGTATACTTGGCAATGATTTTACGTTTATGCACTGGCAACATTCTGAAAACGCTGATGGCAGGAGGAAGCCGAAAAGGGAGGTTCAAAGAACGGAAGAAAGAAAGATTTCGAAACGTGAGCTGCTTGCGGCGAAGGGTGGCCGAACCGACAGCGAAATAGGGAGTGAAAAAAAAAAGAAGAAGAAGAAGGAAAGAAAAAAAGAAACGGATGTGGGATGGGGGTGAAAGAGAAAACCGGGAAGAAGAAGAAGTGGTGGCGGGTGCAAGCTGGAAGACAGAAGAAGGCTTTATTTTACTTTAATGGCGCCGTAAGCTGGGCAACGCGAGCCGAAACCACAAGCCTTCGCTTCGTCCGAAACTACGTTCGTCATTCAGACTCCCCTCGGTTTGACATGACTACACCTTGGATTCCGTCTCATCCCTTATTCATGAGATTCTTCTTATCGTTTCTCGCAGCTCTTGCGCTACTTTTCCCTTATGCGGTGGCAAACCTCACGGGGGTTGGATTCGAGATTACTCTAGTTGCGCAGATTATTGCGCCTTTTATTACCGAGATTAGAGGAGAATCGTGATGCATGTCTTGATGGATACTTGCATTGCGTCGTCTCGCAGTTTCCTTTTGTGGCTGTTAAGTCGTTTTCTTGGTGTGTGTAAAAATTAATTTGTTTGTGTGTAGGTGGGCTAGAGAGCGCATCAAATTTTTAACTCACACAGATAATACTGATATAACTTGGAATAAATGGATGATAGTTCAGATAATGTTGGAAATTTATATGACTGTGAAATTTTCTTGCAGTAGGTAAATAAACTTAAAAGTGAAATTTACTAAAGAACGAAACTAATTAATTTTGATGTTTGATCTGCAAGATTTGTTCAAACGTTTTTGAAAATTGTCAACCGATGACCAACTCCATTCAATAGAAAAAAATCATTTGAAGAAATATCTGCGTTTTTCGTTATCCTGCATGTCGGGGTCTTGATACGATCGTCACGTCGTTTATCGTTTTATTTAGTACATGTAAACGTTCCGGCGTGTTCGAGCGAGCTCTCTTTGTCCTCACGTTGGTGCTCAGGTTGAGGCGAGTATACGAGATTTTCAATTAATGTTACTTTATGGGACGGGTCGAGCTGAACCTGAACGTGTCTTCCTCGATTTTTGTCGCGTTCGTTTTCTACCGGGTCGCGTCGTTGGAGGGAATAAGGAAATATAGCCAACTCGTGGAGATAACCAAGATGGCCATGAATTAAGGCTGACTGACACGAGGCTATCCGAGGGCGGACTCGATCCACGTCGTTCGTGAGCAGAAACAAAAATGATTCTGAAAGCGACGCCAACGAGAGACCATTGGGGGATAAGAAGAAATACAACAGTGCTGTTAAAAGAACATCGTACTGTATAGCACGTCTCACGGAGCGATAAACGTAATTTTCACCAGGATCCACATATGAAGGATTAAATTGATTACCGAGCTCAGGTTCGCTGTAACGATCGCGTGTTTTTTTTGACCGTCGCGTGTTAATTGGTGGTTCTCCGGGTTTTTCGTTAATTTCTTTTTGCCTTCACATGGCAAGATGAAGTTGTTTGAACCTCGTTTTTGATACTTCTTTCTATGATACGATATTTTATTTCTTTTTTTTTTACTCTTTACTTATTACTAACACGCAGATATTTTATAATTCGTATGTTTGTTCATTGTTCATTATTTTATTCGGAAAATCACTCTGAAAATTCGAAGATTATAGTGAATCAAGAGAGATTTGGAACTCAATGTTCCTTGAGATAAAATAATATTTCATGAATTATTAGCTATTTCGTCCAACGGACGAGCTGTTTATATAGTGAGTTCCTCGCAGATCAGGATTATGCAACGACGTTGATTATTTTTCCAGTTTCCCGGGCGTCGCATGCCAATATCAGCCGCCGATTCGGCTCGGAGCACTTAGAGTTTCAGTAAGCGGTAGTTTATGAGACCTTAAACAAGCTATGAAAAATGCGTATACCGCGAGGACGGCTCGGCCGTGGAATATAGTCCCGCGTTTGTGATAAACCATACGTTATTATCATACGAATTACCACAGTTCCTTTGATTATGATCACGAAGAAATCAATTCCATAGTTTTTGCTATAACACTTAGCGATATCACTTTTTTTTTTTAGTATCGCCTCTCACAGTTTGTGTGTGAACGTCATTTTTCTTTCGACGGTATTTATCGCGGTAAAAGATGAATGATTTCTTCACGTGTAGACAAATATTACAAGAGTAACTACATTACGCACACAACAACACGTGCAGAAATAATTAGAGATTGCTTAAGTCGTTACGTAATTACGTCGTTGATTCTCACTACTGTTTTAATAATGTCTGGTAAGATGAGGAATTTCGATATTTCGATATTTTGAAAAGTTTAAAAATGATAGAGAGACAATTTTTTTGGTAATAATAAATAGAATTTCCCGTGTCCGAATCTCCATAATGTATTATCCAAACAGAAACTTTTAATTCTTGATAACTGGTGAATCATCATCGAATATTGAAATAAAAATAGAAGTTTAGACAAAGCTGGCTGTACTAGACAGACAATATAATATTCATTGATAACGTTACTGAATATTAAAACATTTCCCGGAGAAAAACAAATAGAAAATGGAATAACTTATAGCGCTTTTTGCCCGTAGTCTTCGTATGCAGCATTCAGTTGTTCATTAACATAAAGAATCACCGAGATCCGTCCATTGTTTCGCCCATATGAGAGTTGGTAAATCCAAGCACGCTGGATAACTCGGCTGTATCACGAGTACCATCGAGTATCCCTCTGGTAGGGGTTGACGTTATTTATGCTTCGCGTCTCTCAATCCAGCCTCCGACGACAGGCACAACGGCATAAATTCTCCCGGTTCTCTTACTCTCTCTCTTTCTCCTCGCCATCATTGGCTGTTGTTCCGCTGGTTCTCCGTGTTTCTGGCCTCCGATACACAACCTCACGGACTCTCACCCTTAGTTCTCCTCCCTCTGGCTGGTTTCCCCATGGTCGTATCCAGCCATGCTGATGTTAAACAGAGACACAGCGAAGGCGCAAGAGAAACAGAGAGGAGGCGAACAGCAGGGAAGCGAACGCAAAATCGACCCAACTTCAGCAACCTCCGCCCCCCCCCCCTAAGACCACAACGACCTCGTGGAACTGCAACGCCCTGGTGCTGATTCACCCTGAACGTTTCTTCGCGAGCCTCGCCTCTATCTACCTGCCGGGAATTTATAGCGAGCGTCACACCAGTCACGATGTCGATCTGCGCAATATTAATAAATCGAAATCGGTCGAGGGTGGCAGCATGTGCATCCACGGTAGAGAAGAATATTCCGCGGTGGTTGAGGTGAAATTTTCGTTTAACTGCTCGCTCGTTCCTCTTTATATTGGGTGTGAATGATATTCGAGTTTGTACCGACCAGGACGATAAAAAGATTTACACGTCGATTTATGGCGGCGAGTCCGCGGGCCCGGAATTATCGTCGCTCATTAACCCATTAAACGCCGCCGTTTCGTGTTGGAGAGTATGCAGGAAGAGAAAAAGAAATATTCGTTCAGAGTAACGTTTTTCTTTCGTTGCCTTCTCCACATTTCTATTCTAAATGGTCTGATCCTCGAACGAGGGTTAAGTTTGATTCAACCTTGCTATGATCTTCGGGTTTTTTTTTTTTTTTGGTCCCATGATGAAATTCTTATTCTCTTTAACTCTTATTCTCTTACATTTCGCAAAGATTATGTATCAAAGTTATTAAGAATATGCTTGTTTCTGTCACCATCAGAAGACCATAGCAGTTAGCTCTGTATCGGAAGCATCGTTTGATAAAAATTTCCCAGGGAGAATATTCGAACGAAAGCTGTTATTTCTTCTTCTGTCTTGGTTCTGTAATTTCTTCTTCTGGAAGCTGTCATTTCTTCAATTCAATTCTTCATGAGAAAGATGAAACCGAATGGGGTGTCGGCATCTCACCCTCGTGACCTTTCCCTTCTCGCTATCTTGTTTCTATAGTTCGCTAATTAATCGGGCGTGATAAATACCGGATTGAACAAGATTCGATACGGAAATTGCTCGAATTCCCATCGTCGATAGGAACGACACGGTAAGACGAAAAAAAGAGAAATCGAAATGGCGAATACGATGGCTCTGTGAACTCGCTGGGAAAAAGTAAAAACAAGGATACGATGCCAGTCGCGAACGAGATAACTCTTTTATGCTTCCTCGAGATTTTAGTTGCGGTGAAGTTTTTAATTTGAACGTTCAGAGACCGCGGCGTGCCGAATTTTCCTGTGCGACGGTAGAATCGAATTTCACTTATTTCCGATCGCTCGTCGACTGATCTTGCTGAATACTTCGTCTGAAATAACAAGGAAATTAACTCCTGAACGATCGTGCTCGATTTTCGTGCATTGTAATATATTGAACTGTTTACTTTAGCCATTGCATTCAACTCCTTATAACCAGACTTTTATACAGGGGAAAGAGTAACTTTAATTTGGGAAGTTTGGGAATAAAGAAATCTTATGTTTGAATACTTATACGATGCTGTTACGCACAAAATGAAAGAGTTTTTGTTACATTCCTAATTTCAACAAAAATATTTTCTACACTATTAAAAATATCGAAGATATGTTAGAATATCCTCGAAATATTTGACCAAGGTTAAATCATTGTGAGAAAGGGATGCTGCATCGCAAGGAGGATAATATATGGTAGGATAAAGTACGTGGTTACGTCGGAAAAGAGGGTCGATGACTGCGAAATTGAAAAACTTACAAAGCCCTGAAACGCCAAGAGTGTGAGCATCGGCAGGAGGCGATCATCGAGCTCTGTAATTTACGTTCATAAAATCCTACGAAGTTTTGAGCCTGTCAAAGCGAGTACCATTAGTCGGTCGTGAATTTATTTTCATTTAGTTACAAGAAAATTGCACACCACGTCTGTACCTTGCGTATCTCCTTTCGTGCGCTTGAAATGTGTCTATCGATACCTGCTTCAGCGTCTTTGATTGCAAATCTCTCTCTCTCTCTCTCTCTCTCTCTCTCTCTCTCTGTTTGAAACATTTATTATCGAAGAAACTTAAAAAATAAATCCTTTAAATATCAAGAAATTGCCTTCTTCAAAAAATTCTCTGAATATCGAAAAAAACACTTATCCAGATTGATTGCTAAAATTCGAACTCGTTTTCAGAGGCGTTTGTTTAATCGAATCGAAGCGCGGAGGAGAAAGAGGCACGGAGCGAAACGCGATATCGCGAGGGTTGATATTCGAAGCGGGCCTGCATGACGCACACAACGCACACAGGATCACGATGGAGCGACGGTGGTGGAAATAGAGGCAGGATGGCATCGTCGCGAGAGGGGCGACAGAGGAGGTTTAGGGCGGACGTCCATCAAGTGACGAGGTGGGCGAGAAATGGGGGACGGGATGAATTTGCGCCGTGACAGCCGCGCAAGGGTGCAACGACGCCGACGCAGGGTCCACGGAAACCCGGAACCGCGGCCGGGATGCTCGTAGCCCATTTTCACTCGATTCGAGAGATGAAGACACTTTTACTTACGCTCCATCACTTGTTCCGAACCTATCGCCGCCTGTCCTCGGTGATATAAATACTGATTACTTGCCACGAGTTCTCGTGTCGTTGTGTCCCGTTGTCAGCAAGGATCATTCGAAAGATCGTATTCTGCTGTTGGAAGGGTAAGTGTTCGAATATATTCGTTGTCGAGTGTTTGTCCTCATATCTGCGCGCTGTGATATTTGATAACTTGAAAGTTTTTTGAGCCAAAAGTTTGAATAGGTATTTGCATTTTATACACTTGGTTTAATAGTTCATTGATTTGGTAGTCATTTTAACTTTATTATAAAATGAAAGACGTTTTCTGTATACAATGTGCTAAAGTATTCTCAACGAGGAAATCACATTTCACATCAAAAGAATACTTCTACTAATATTGGGAGATATATGCATATGTGATTTATATTTATAGACATGTACTCAGACTTTTGGTAGTGTGAATGAATGAACGCGTATGATAATTTATATAAACGGAATTTTGCTGCATTAATATTGTACTGCACTGATATTTTACTTAATTACAATTGCTTAAATTATAATTTGGAAAATTGTTACACACTGCAATAAACTATAAATTAATGAATAATAAGCAATGCAAAGCATTTGACGATGCAGAACAATTGTGGTGAAGTATCAGATCAGTTTACGATTATGTATAGAGGAAAAGATGTTTCTTTACAATCCGTGGAATTTTTTAAAACATAGCTGCAGCTGACCGTCGGCATCCGTTATAGTAGTCATTGAAGTAGAGTCGAATACTTTACAAGATTAAAATTAAGATCGCAAAAATATAATCCTTTGAACTGGTTGATCTCAATTCAATGTTTGGAATTCTCAGGCTTATTATTTTTATTTGTCACCCTATGGGGGTGAGTCAGTATGACGGCGTGTCACGAGTATGTTCTCATTCAATCGAAATTTATATCATAGTAAAGGGAAATTTATTCGCTGCTAAATTGGCATTAAACGTTTATGCGACGTTTTTAACAAAGATTGCTTAATCAATTTTTTTTACAAGCAGCCGCCAGCTGTTTTAAAATATAGTTTTTAGGAGAGTCGTAACTTCATTGTTTTTTTATGAATATTTAGTATACTCTGATCGACACCTTTACTTATCTAGTAAATTAGATTTATTTATCTGTCAGAGATTATTGCCATTTAAGACGTCGAATGGACTGTAAAGTTTAAAATGCTTACAAAATAAGTAGATGCTTGAATATCCTCGATATTCAGCATCGTTTTCCGGTACCAAATGCTTCGTAACCACAGGTTAACGGGTCAAATATCGTAACTCGATTTAACTACATACATCCATAATGCTGAGTTTCGCACGTAAAGTAAGTCTGCTAAACGTTGTGACTTCTACGAATGTGTTTCTAACTACTATGGAAATGTAGCTGTTAAATAGTCGTGTTCCTATTATACCAACGCAATTAAATAGATATCTTGAGTTGAACATTGAATCTGAATGTCTATATTTATTTATAATAATAGATAATAAATGATATTTAATATCCATTTCCTTGATGAAACGATTGATGCCGGAGTAAATTGTACAATAATACAACCGTAAGACAATGCGTTTTCAATAATATCATTGTCACCCTTCAAAGAAATATTTCACAGTTTCACAAGCCTAAAATAAAATTTCGAAAAATTCTGGTTATCTCTTCGTTCGTTAAAGCAGTAACATTTTCATTGTAAATATAGAAGCTACAGTAGGCACGTTTTTCCTCAAAAAAGTGAGTCGTTTCAGTGAGGATTCCTGACCCGATTTCACTTTCCGTTTTCGACCACAATTTTTTCAGCCAGTTTTTCTACAAAGGCGGAAGCGCTGGTACGATGAAAGGCTTGTCGAAATTTCCTCAAGGCCGTTCTCTTGTCTTAAATCTCGGTTTCTTTCGAGAATGTTCGTTTCCGGCAACAATCCAACCACATTTCTTTTCTCTAGGTAGCTAGAAATCCGTTCAGTTTTGCCACCGGTTCAGGAACAGTGTAATGTAATGTCTCGAGGGTACGAGCTATTCAGAGAAACCCTGAGACAACATGAAACATCCAAAGGCCACAGTGATTACGTATCTCCATAAATTAGGAAAGTAGCAAAGTAGTGACGTTACAAACTTGTTTTCTAGTAAAATTTAAACCTGAAACTGGATTAACACATCTTTTCTAAAAAGCATAGTCGATGAATTTAGCTTTGAATTGTCAACTCTAATGATAGTAAATATTTCCAAGAGACGAAGTAAATGTCAGAGATACTAAACATTTGTTACTGTATATTTTCCAATACACCAAATCGATTGTTAAAGTATTTCGAGCAACAGAACGCAAAAGCAACGTAACGTTGAAAAATACTTGGTAACATAACACAATATGTGAACAAAGATGTGTAGCACGTGCTCATTATGCCAGGCATTAGGCGTCAGGTGAGCGACAACTTTGAATAGCAGGTGCGAGAGATTGGAACGCTACAAAGGCCTTGTGTTTTTCATTCAACGTAAATAAGCTCGCGTGTGACGGCAATAATGAAGTTGCGCGGTTATGTTAATTGAGAAGTTAAATAGAAATAGGCGCATAAGCGCGTTCCTTCGCGAGTTTTGTCGCTATCTCCGTCGGCACGGTTAATGTTCCTTCAGTTACACGCGATAAGTTACTCTCGCCAAATGATAGTCAACCGCTTTAAATCAACCCGTTTATATTTCATATACCACGATCGGCATCGAGCTTTCGTTCGTGATGTTCTTAACCCTTACAGAACAATACTGTGTTGAGGAATAAAAAGAAAATTGAAATATGGAAAATAATGTTTCGATTATATGTCTGTTAGAGTAGATATCTATAGGTCTGAATCGTTTGCTGAATTTCAATCTCTGCAATGGTCTTTGGAAGAATATAGCGAGAATCATCATAAATTTTGTACTTCAATAAAGCATATTTTAGTTTTATTGTTGTTAAAAAAAAGTAACATGACAGATTACAAACTGTTTGATGAATGATAATAAAAATATTGAATGTTTAGATCAAGGATGATTAAGAATAATTATATCGCCAGTATGTTGGTAAATATATCTGTTCAGTTGGGTAATAGGTTATAGGTTCAAGTAGCTATGCAAACATCTATATAAAATATTGAAGCTTGACGATTAATATCATGTAGACGCGATGCTTGATATGAAGTAGATAAATATTTGATAATTTATAGACATCTAGATACATGTTAAAGAATATATATCGAGTTGCATTAGATGCTCGTTCTGCAAGATATAATTGCAAAGATTTTGCAGCACAGATCGCGCGTTCGAACATGATGGCAGTGCGTCCAGAAAAGACGTACGTCTCTTGTCGTAGCCCCGACACGAAATATTTGACGTGGTATTTAATAGATCGTAAAGAGCGTTTGAGTATCACGATAAATATAACAACTCTTGCTGTTTGTTTCACGCTTGACCGTCCCGGTGCGCGATGTCGAGTGATCTAGCTAACTGATGAATCAGGTCACCGTTTTCGTAAAAAGTGTGTCTACGCTGCGATTAATCGTTTCTTGCTTCTAAGTGAAATCTTATCTGTCGCGAGATAATTTAAGACAGGCTTACGTACATCGATAGAAATTGCCGACTTTGTTCGTCGAAGCGTATCCTCATCTATTCCATCATCTTGCTATTTATTAACTACTTTCGGTAACTCTCGAATTATAACTCTCTCTGTAGCTATTAAAGCTATTTTCATTAGTTATTGGAAAAAGATCTCACGATTCAGCAGAAATTTCAATATTTTCTGTGAGATGCGACTCTAATTCTGACGAACTCTTTCTCAACGAAACACAATTTAATAATTGGGATTAAGCATAAATTCGAATATTTTCTTCCAGCTTCTATGAAATATAATCGAATTCACGTGAAAATGTGGTGAATTTCGTTCTTTGAAGTCATTTAATGCCCATTTGGAAAAGCACAACGATGGCTAGTTATAAATTACATACAGGCGAGGTTGTGCACGCATATTTCGCGTTTCGTACACGCATGCTTGCTTGGCGAGCAACAAAAAGGGGAAAGAGGGGATGCGAGTTGGATCCGAGGCTTTGGCTGGCTCAGAGAGATCGATTCGGTACATGAAGTAACCTCCGCGGCCTGCTTTCCTACATCACCATTTCCCCTTCTTTTTCCTCGAACATCCCTTTTTCTTCTTCTTCTTTGTCCTTCGGGCGATCAACAACGTGGCATTTGCTTTTTCTCTGTTTTTTTTTCTTTTTCGACCGCTCCAATGTTTTTCTTCAACAGATCGGAGCTTTTTCGGAAGAATTTTAACGATCGACTATGTGCTGGAATGTTTATTTATTCTTTCCAAACGTGCCGTGGTAACGTGTAAACTTTTATTTTGGACATAATCGTTGGAGAAGTTTATGTATGGTTGTGAATTTAACAGGATTTTGACTTGTTATTTCATTAGACAACAGAGCCAGTAAATTTAAATTTTGTGATGCTTATAATGGCAGAATTAAAAGTTTCAAATAAAATAGAATGTTGGTGAACGTTATTGAAGTAGTTGTAATCGATATTACTGTTTCTAAAAAGAGAGATATACTTGCCTAAATATTTCGAATGTTGTAATTGTAATCATAGATTCAGCTTCTACTGTTATGTATTTTTAGATCAAAATGGACCAGTAGGTCAAAGACTCTAAAAGAAAATAAAGTCGAACACTCTAAATATCCAACGATTACGTGCTATTCGAGGAGTCATAATATCTAATTGCGGTAGATTTATAAAAAGATTTCGATACGTAAGAGCGATGCGTGTAAGTGTATGACTCTTTCATACTTCGTATCCAGCTCAACTGTAGGCGCGACCCCTGACATGAGACACAACTGGCTCGTATTTCAAATGTCAAACCCCCTCGCGAGCTCGAACTCTGCGTGAGAGCATTTAGTCTGCTTGTACGTTGAGAAAGGAAAAAGCGGCACTGGTATCGGCGATGACGTGAATAATAAAACCAGTAGAATGGAGAATCAAGACATTCCTCCTGTTATAATACGGTTAATTTAACATTAAAAACAATACGCGATGAGAAAACGTGCATCCGAAAATAGCTTGCCGCATTTTTGCACCGATCTACTTTATTATCGTAAAATTCATTAGGCTCAAAGATTTATTAGGGAGGATTTATTTGTTAAAAAGATTTTTTATTAGGAAGAGTTTCAAGTTTTAGATGTTTTAGATAACATGGAGGTAGAAATAGAATTATGGATTTCTCTTTTATTCGTTAACCGAGGACATAAATATCCACCCTGGATGAAAGTCGATTCTAGTGAAACCACACCCTGTAGGTTAGACATTTGCGTCGCATTCGGTTGGGGTTGGGTCGACGCTTCAAGTCCAACCTCGACGTAGCTGGAAAACAGGTTTGACTTTTTTAAAATTAGTCGAGCGTGGAAAAAGTCGCTATTCCAATTACAAGCGTCCCTGAAGAGGGTCCATGGGATCTGGAATTTTAATGGACGCTTAAGGGACGTCCAAAAATATATGTAACAGAGTATTAATATCTTTATTTAACGTTAGCACGTAAATATTTTTACTGTTTTCTTTCCTTAAAATTCTATCTAACAATCTTTAAATAAATTATTTTCAATCATTTACTTTTCTACATAATAGAATCGACCCTTAAGATTATCTATCAGGAGTGTCAAGATTACTTAGTTTCTTTAATTATAGAATCTTCTAAAAAACAATACTCGATACATTTATTAACCTTGAATTTCATTCTTAAGATGAGCAACGAAAATCAATATTCCTCTATCTTCTTTTCGTACACCCGCTATACAAGTCGAACAGTGATCGGAGATATCGTTGGTGGGGTGGATTCCAGTTGATCCAAGAAACCGAATAGCAGTGATGGAGAGAAACGTAACGCAAATGGTGGGGATTGGTATTCGAAGTTGTTCATCGGTTGTTCGGTCGTAGCGGTGGGGAGACTCGTTCCTACAGGATATCGCGTACAAATATGGAATGGAGGGGAAAGTTTGGTATGGTGGGGCGTAGAATCTGCGCGACTGAACAACTGGTTCAGTGCGCGGTACGTCCCATCCAGAAACCATGAGTACCGTTTCATCAACGTGGTCCATTGTTATGCGTTCGAAAACTAACAGCGGAGTACATTGTTGGCGACACGCGGTCGCGCACCTCTTTCTTTTGTGATTCACGTTTTCATAGACGAAATTCACGTGTGCTAACATCTCTGACAAATTTTTATTTCTCCCGCGTCGATCCGCCGACAATAGTTTAAAAATACTCACGGCTCTGACACCGTGACCTCGATACCCCTCTTTCTCCTCCTTTTCTCATCTTTCTTTCTCTTCCTCTATTTGCCACGTTTTTTTTTTTTTTTTTGTTCTGTCGCGTCCTTAATTATCGGCCATTTTGCCTGCTGTACGCCCTTCTCGACGAAAGTGTCCGATAATCCTTCGTTTGTTCTTTCGAGTGACGACAAGTGATAACGACATGGAGAACGTAGTTGGACGATAACAGACATTCAAGACAGTTCACCGTGTAATGTAGGTTTACGAAGCAGATAACGCGCAGGTTTGGTCTCTTCGTCGATTGGTTTTTTTTTTTTTTCTTTTCGAGGAATGGTGGGGACAGAAGTGTGAGTGAGAAACACGTTGTTTGCAGTGATACGTCGGTCTCGCTGCGATCTCCTTGGGATATTGACGTTCGACTGTTTGACACGTGGTTCGATGGTTCGTCCAGCAACTCAAGGCTGAGGTAATCATTCTGAAATAGTAACTCTGTTTTTAAAATATGAAACGTACATTTAAACACTTTGTATGCCTCTGTATGCTTGAAATCAACCATATCTTCGTAGAATAGACTCATCTACGTACAGGCTAGAATTTTTCTTGTAAGTTCACTGTACCAGATAGGTATAAACATTCTTATGTACGTAGATAGTAACTTTCTCTTACGGTTATCCCGCGGTAAGAGCAAACGGATAGCGATGTTGTTTCACACTCGAGGTGTTAACGTGGAAACAATAAGTTGCCGTGCAAGACCGCCCCGAAGAACTGGTCAGACTGGTGACAAACGTCTAGAGGACGATCTCGCCGGGTTGCTCTGCGTGTACGCGCCACGTGTCTCTCTTTCATCGCATGTAATCGTATTATTAACGGATTCACTGTTGATAATTTCGACGGAGGTGCGAATTCTAACGCCAACACCGCCGGATGTGACCGCGTGCGGCTAGCAAGAAAGAAAATTGACCGATCCCAGGCATCGCGCGTCGCTGCACCTCTGCGTTAGACTTTCTCATCGGAGTGTTTGCTCTAACAATTAGGCAACAGATCCGGAGATAGGATAGAGTCACTGTGTAAACCGCCGTCGTCGAATCTCTACACATAACGGAACGTGCTTTTTCCTCGATTGTCATAACATCTCTTATCCGTCGAAAAGCGCCAACTTTTCAATGATTTTTCGCGATATCAAGTCGATTTTTCGATTTCTTCCAGTCGTTTTATTGCGGAAGAAACATTTTCTTTGTTATTTAGTTTACTTATCCTTCATTTGTTTATTGTATCCTTCATTTTTCGATATTTCCAAAAATAAAGGTAACGAGTTAGGGTTATTTCCGCGACTTCTAATTTTTC
Organism: Tetragonisca angustula; assembly: GCA_036937485.2. Classification (NCBI taxonomy): domain Eukaryota; kingdom Metazoa; phylum Arthropoda; class Insecta; order Hymenoptera; family Apidae; genus Tetragonisca; species Tetragonisca angustula. The sequence goes on along the minus strand of JAWNGG020000387.1, from coordinate 83,876 downwards.
ATTTGAAATATTCTTTATCAGGTATTTTTTAGTGTTGTTGGCGACGGATAGCCACGCTACCTATTCCGATAAAGCGAAAATGATAGTTAAGTAAATTAGGTGTACACGGTATAACGTTGATGAATACGAGCACGCAACACTACCGGGTTGTATAATTATATCTCGTATAGTAGGTAATACCTACAACTACCAGTGATGAAACGAAACACGATTCTCTAGTTTCGTAAAGTGTGCCTTGCGTTTAGATGTTACTTTCATTGTGGAAATCTACTCTCGAGCAAAGTTAAACTTCTGTTTCTCCAATTGTACTTTCAATTTTTTTTTTTTTTATAGGTAATTCTTAATCTTCCACAAGTTCCTCTGATTGTCGAAATAATTTCATTGATATTTTATTTTCAAGTTCAAAGTTCTAATTTAATAATTAAACTGTGGTATAAATATTTAAGGAACGAACCGAATCTCTATTCATGTTCCATTTCTTTAATTCTGTCTACAAAAATATAAGTTCTTTTAACTTTCGTTGAACTTCAAATATAAATCTGTTATTCTATTGATAATGTTCCGAAATATGACATAATCTAATTCAGAAGTTATGAATCATAGCGCTTTGGTTCGACGATGTCAATTGAAATGCATTGTATAAATACACTGCCAATCATCGATGAATTTTATCATTGATTTATAACCAAGCAGTCTACTTGGCCTTCGATAACAATTAATCGATGTAAACTGAAAAATGTTATTTCTTGACTTTCCTTTGAAATTATCATATTGATAATTCCACATGATGGCAAGCTCTTTGTCTTTACATCTCGAAAAAACATTATTTATTTATTTATCTTATTTTTTCTCTTCTTTTCTCGAGCGTCGATAGATTTGACTTATCGCTCGCACAATCCAAATGGAACATTTAAACGAGAATGCATGAAATCTTTATTGCGTACGGCAATAAATGATATAATGTGTTCCGTGACGGAAATTATCTTCGATCGTTCCGCACCAGACTGTCTGGTGCGTCAGCTTTGCTTCATTTCTACGTCTAGACGTTTGAAGATAATTTGTTTCTTTCTCGAGCATTTTAAAATGCCTGAATTATATTTTAAAGTTTGTTAATTGGGAATATTGACGGCGATATAGGAATTTTTTAACGTAAGATTTTGAGATAATTTTTCTGAGGTTTGATTGGACAATATTTGATTGCGAGTAGATATGCTTATTTTGGCAGAGGAAGAACATTTTTAATCTTTTAAAGGAGCTATGAAAATGATGATTCTTTCATTTCCGTTCTGTCCAAATAGTCTAAACTATCTTTTGACATTGGACCTCTTAATTATTGTAGGAAACCAGCATTCTTTCTCATAACAGACCTACCACTGGGACCAGAGTGTATCTAATTAAGCTTTCAGTTAAATGGTTAAACGAAACTGAACTTGATGTCCATTTCACACTATAGAAGGTCGAATATTTTTATCTACTTATTTTAGAATTCCCTGCTTTTTAGATAGATAATTTAAAAAAATTGGCTTGTTTCGTGGATCATATCCTGTTCCTTTTATTTATTTTATTACATATTTGTGTGTGATATAAAAGACACGACATATACTCGTCATACGTAATAGAATAAATAGAAAGAAAAAGATTCTCTTTTTAAGTTGAATGATAATGAATTGCTTATATTTGTCTTTAATTTCTTACTAATTTAAAAAATCCGCATCAATAACGTGACTAGGAGCGGTTCACACGAACCTTCTACTTATCAGAGAGAAAACAAATAAGCCTGATTTAAATGTGTTCCTAGCTCATTAACGGGATTAAAACCTACTCTGTAGGAACGGTTTATACGACGGTGTAACAAGGATATCAAAACGATTTGTTTATTTGCACATTTTTCCGACATTAAGTGGTAAAATGATTTGTGTACGCAAGCGGCGCACGCGACCGCGCGTTACGCCGGCTGGTTTGGTAATATATTTGTAGCTTCAATCTCCTATAGGGTCATTCCTGAGGATTTAAAGTCAATAATCTCGTTACAACTCACTACCGTTCACTTTTAAGAGAACAGTATACATAACTTGGTGGTAAGAGACACGATAAACCTTAAGTGTCGGTTTGCACGGTAATTCCTTCGTCCGTAACCATTATGAATGGTCGTTATCACATTACCTATTGACCTTATGAGCAGGTGAACGATGATTCTTATTTCTCGTCTCGCGAAATTCGAGTATCGCGTAAATGAAACTACGTTCCGTTTGGGGATCGTGTCAATTCTTCATTTTTTAAACGATGAATCTCTTTTCTTGATACGATTTTAAATATAATATGTAATTTAAGATGCTTTCGCAGCGATACATAACTCGTCCTATTTACTGTTATAGTGAGTGGAAGTATCATTAATCATTTATTAGTGATCTGTTATTAGGTTATGAATTAAAAAATTGGTTTCTGTCGTCTCAGATGAACTTGTTGTTTATTCTTAATTATTCTTGTTATACGTAGAGTGTATATTTATTGGTTAAATAGTTAAAGTTTTCCGGAAACATCATGAATGAATTAAGTATTGACTGAGCAAATGCAACAGCCGATACTAAAAATTTACGACTGTTTCCTTTGCGTTTAGGATGCACAAATCACTCAGTTTGTGTAAAGATCTTACAATTTTTATGGCAGACAACAAACAGATATATCTGATTTACCTTACCGAAGTTCACGAGTTTACGGAATGTGAATTTGTGCTTTTTAATGATATACCTAATCGTTTTGTTAATTGCTCGTAAATTATATATAGCGTAACACATAACGTATACTGTGAAATATAGTTTCTGAATGAAACAAGATGTTTCCTTAAACGATAATATAATTACTACGCTAATAATTTTTCACTTTTATTAATAATTTTTTTCATAGAAATCTATTTTTCAATTACTGCTATAATATCAAGTCAAGATTTATAAAAAATTATATTATCATTCTCAAACGGAAATATTTACTACATTAGTCGATCCGATTTGTTTTCTACAACGAAGAAACGATTGGAAGTAGAAGTAGTTGTATTCAAGGCAACGGCCATTTTGAAATCCATGATGGCCGCCCTTATTTTTCGTATGGCAGAGCTTAGATGTATGGAAGTCCTGCCAATAGCTTTCACGATGGTTCCGTTATCCATCCCTCCTTGTGACCTATCATTTCTTCGCTCTCTTACTTTTGCCAAATTCATCTCTCCATCTATTGTGCAGGATAAAAAAAAAGGCACTCGAAAGGAATTCAGTTCTAACTGGTTGTTTTGGATTTAATACAATGTTAAATGTAAGAATACTGATTGGCTGAAAGTGTCACACAACAAACAAACTTATGTAGCACAGTATAACGGTGAATGAGAAAGGGGAGGCTCCTTACTTCCCCACCATTAGCATCCGTCGCGGCGGCCATCATGGATCATCTGCGCGCGCATACGATGTGCCGTCCATTCTGTGATGGAAGGATTGCAGAAAAGTTTATTATTTAAAACTTTTTACTTCTGAGAAGGTCTGTTTTAATAAGTTTGGTGATCAAGAAAATAAATGAAATAATTTATAATAAATTTATTGATAAATTTTGTATTAAATTTGTGGTTATATAGTTTGTAAAGCTGTAATTTCATTAATTTTTACAGTGTTGCATTATATGTAATCAATTAAATATAGATCATCATCCTTCGCATACAGACTTTAATTTTTTATTTTGTATTATATTATGAAAGCAGTTTCCTCAGTTAATTACAGTAGGTAATTTTTTTAATGGATACGCGACATGATCGATATAGTAGGTTACTGAAGTATCAATACTGTGCCATGCAAATATCACAGATTATCTGTTGTAATATAATATGTTTTAATGAATTTAACGTCGTTCTACTTAATTTTTATTTAAACTTGATCGTGCAATAAAAACTTCACTTTTCGTTGATTATATTAGATTATAAACATAAAGAAAATTTATATATTTTAAAAAGAATTTATTTCAGACTGAATTTTACAGTTATTTACGAATTTATATATTTGCATATAATAATGTCACTTTAATAATGTCATATAAATGAAAATTTCAATTTATTGGTTCTTTATTTAAAATTTCTCTACAGTTGAGAACGTTCTTGTAATATTTATTAATCGATAGTGGTAAAGCAGAAAAAATTTTCCTAACTCTCACCATCTTTCCGTCAGTTAAAGATACCGGCGATAAAGTTGGAGAAGGTTGGAGCAAATTCCGCTAGGAGTGCTGCGAGAGAACTATATTGATTTTTATAAATCAATATAAAAATGTTTTAGTTTTTTATTTACATTTATTCTTGATATTAAATTTATTATGATGCATTTTTTTACACATTAAATTGTCTATTATTAATGTTATAGTAAAAGAAATTTTTTTATTTTAAAGGTTATGACTTCACCTTCGCATACCTTTCTTAGTAGTAAGGCCTCTGATGAAAGTAATTTTTACTTATTATTTTTTATTTGCAAATTCCTCAATCATCTAGATATATTTTTGCAATCATTTACATTAACTCTTTAGTCGCGGACAATTTTCATATTATTTTCTACAGAATCACGGATGAAATTTGTCTAGTTATATTTTGAATAAATTTATTACAAGGATAGTAATTGCAATCTAAAAACAGCTTTAAATATCCGGAGAAGGAGAAATTATCGATGTTCGTAGGAATTAATACAATGAGTAAATCTTGAATACACTATATTGAAAAAAAAAAAAACATAAACGTCACGAATAAAATTGAAAACACCAACTCCACGTAGAACTATAAAAATTATTTTGGCGTAAAATTCGTTTAACCAACATCTGAAGTATTTACTCCCATGATCAAATGCTTTCAAAGCGGTTTTCTTTTTTTTAATAAGGAAATTACGTATCGCGAAAATTTGCTGACGTTCGCATCGATTATGAAACATTGTGACCGTGGAAAAGTGAAGGAATTACGGCAAGAAATCATTCAGGTGCTCGTTTGTTTTGCGTCGTGACATCTCGAAGTCGTTCCGTCGATTACAACGTGACAGGTAGATGATTGGTGTCGGGAACGTAACACGAAATAAATATGTTCTAACTGTGCAATGTCTTTCGAGAAGTATAATATAATTAAAACATTCCAACTGGAACGTCATATACGGACGTGTCTATGAACCAGCTCAATCTAGTTGTTGGAACATTCTTCATTTACTTTTTACAATAAGTGTCTTTCCGACTTACATTTCATTTTACATAATTTTGTATATTATATGCATGCGTGCATTGTTACATTTTCAAATCTTACATCAAACGTCTAAACCATAGTCTTATTTCCATTTTTTGAATTATAATTTAGTTTCGAAGACTCTGCGAGTTAAACTATATTGGGATAAAGAATATAGATGCAATTACTTGTATTACTAGATACGTCTATTAATATATTTAATGTTATTAAATTATAATATTAAATATATTCGAACTTCAACTCCATGTATTTTTCTTAATTTTGAAATTCTTTCTATAAGAAATTTCGTTTAATTTGAATTTGTGTAGATTCTGAAAACAAAGTCTAATTATTTTATATGGCTCCGATGGCACCATGTAAGTTTCGAGAATTTAAAATGCATCGCGTCATCTCCCATAACTTTCCACCCTATTTCATACTACGGCAGTCTGGCTACGTGTTTAACATCAGCATTCACTACGTGCATACTATATACGAAAGTAAAGAGTAGCGGCCATCGATTTCTGCTTACTTTAGGAACGCATGCGCGGTTATGGCTCTCCTCCATTCGTGATCCTCGTTCTGGCAGCTTCCTTTCCAACTACACGATTGTTCGAGGAACTTGTACCTGCTTCGGAATAAATTATTTCTGATCGGACAGTTTCTTTAATAAACGATTTCTATGCGCAGTTTATCCCTCGGACATACACAGGTAGTAAATAATGCACAGTGATTCTTGGGTATTGAAAAGAATCCTTATGTTCAAAGATAAAGATTTTCATGAAACTTTTTATTACTAGATTTTAATCTCTCTTTATCGGTTGATTATTAGTTATAACTTCAGATAATTTAGAATTACGAAATTTGAAGAGAGCGTATTGAACTTCTGACTGACTTAAATGTCCAATGCAGTTTGGTTACTGTATATTGGTTCGCCAGAGAAATTTAGATTAAAATTTTTTCAAGACGTCTTCGCTATTTATTCAGTCAAACTTAATTTTTCGCAGATATTGTAATTTACCAGTGCAATATCAAAATTTCTGTCCAAAATAGTACAAAAAACTCGCGAAGGTTGAAAATTTTAGACACTTTATTTAATCTGAGGAACCCGTTCCCAACGACTAGATAACCGTTTCCCTGCTATTCGGTCGTTCCCATTATCTGGCCATCTTTATTCACCCTCACAGCCACGCGGATCTAGTGGTCGAAGGGGGACCGTTGACTGTCGGGAAGAGGACAAACAGAAGAGAGTAGTAGGTTGAGGAGAGTTTTATGAACGTGCACAAATCTCCTCGCCAGCATCCACGATCTGTATAAGGGGTTGGGAATTGCTGGGCGGGTTTCTCCGTTGTTCCGTGATCAGAAAGGGTGGAACAAGGAGGTTGGACGGTACACAAATGAGGCAGCTTGATTCCAATTATTCAGTAAATTAAATACGAAGAGGGTTTGTCTTTACGGGTATTCCCGCGAGTTCCAGCGTTATTCTACGGAAGGGTAGATTTCACGACGGGGTGGTAGACAGCGATGGAAGAGAGAAGAGGAGGGAATAAGGTAGAGAGAAAGGGTTAAAATCACACGATACCATCGTGTCGTATTACAGGAGCTCGCTGCGCAAGTTCCCTTGTTTTATCTACAGTTAATACCCTTTTTTGGGGATGGATGAGCAGAGGACCCACGATATTTTCGGTGAAACAACCAGCACGATTCCTTCGATCGCGATTCGCGCTACGTATAGCCGGAGCCACGAGGCTTTAAAGTTAAATGCTACTCGCCCAGTGTACCCGTTTCTGGTTCGAAGAGTTTTATATGAGAGCTTTTTGGAACAGTAAACCATTGAAACTCGTAGAGCTTTCAACTTACAATAAATATTTTAATTTTTATGTTTTTATCATACTAACTCTTTTATTCCGGTTTTATTAACGGCACGGAAGTCGCGCGAATTTTGATGAAAATTTTGGAGGAAGTTCTCTCAGTTGCTTTCCCATTTATTTAGACAATGTTTACTGATACGTGGTACCAATTTTTTGGAACATAGTGGGTTAAAATGTCTCATCTTTTAATCTTAAACAATTAAAATAACTGAAATGCAGAGAGTCATAATTTCGGTCATTTGACATCATCACGTTCAGTGATCGAAAATAATCCTACGCATTTGTGCATTTTATTAAAATAAAATTTTCCTGCAACTTGAGACTTTTCTTGCCATGAAAACTCGTTCCTCAAAGACTTAAAAACTATTTCGAAGACGTCCATTTATAGAACGCTGATTGTGAAGTCGATGAAAAATCCAATTATTTGTCATATCCAATCGATATGCTCATTCCTATGTAAACGAGCACCAGTTCGCTAACGTCTTTGTTCGATTATACAGAAGTTTCTTGGATCACCGGTTACCGGCTTTAATTCGTATTTTCCTTGGGGACTGCGCTTCGTCTTTTACGACCACGTATTTCTCCTCCCTATCTTACGGTTAGCGACTAGCCGAGTTTTCCCCTTTCCTCCCTTTTCCCCTTCCCTATCCGTCTGTTTTCTTCGCTCTTTTTCTCCAACCTTCCGCTTCTACGTTTTCTTTTTCTTCTCTTTTTCTCCTCTTCCTGCTCTTTTCCCTCGGTCACGATTCTTCTCCCTCCCTCCCTCTCTCTCTTTCTCTCTCTTTTTTTCTCCGCCGCGTTTCGTTCAGTGCTCGCTCCACCTTCTCTCATCCCTGACGCTCTTTTTCGGTTCCACCCAAGCAAGTTCTTTTCGTCTTTATACCTTCACCCGTACCGAACGATTCCAAGATCAGGTATCTGGACGAAGGTAAGGTTGGCTGACCGTGCGTGGAAGGGGTTGAAGATGCGAACGGGATACGAATACGATTCGAATGTTTTTTAGATGCACCGCGCGATGCTGTTATCTCTGTGTCGATATTTTGTGCCTATTTCTCTTTAATTTTTTATTTTTTACAATTGTCCTATTATCGATAGTGATACCGATGTTGGAAAATAATTCGACATTTTAAAGCATATACCTCAAATTTTTTTGTATAAGATACGTCCGATTGAAAAGGATATGGAGACAAATTAAAACCTTGGTGCAGGTTTTGTGTAACCTAGGAATCGATGCATGCGTGGTAGCATGTTTCAGCGTGTATAGGGGATTTTACGGAAATCGTGCAAAGATCATCGCGTGCGAGAGGAACAGGAAACGAGGCGGGGCCAATAGTTGTAAAATATGACCTAAAAGCGGAGACAGTATTCCGGTTGCTACGTCCGGAGGGTGTGTTTACCGACCTAAGTTTTCACGTAATTGTATTCACATGGCATTTTGGTCCATTGCGTTTCCTAGAGGGGAATACATCTTCGGTGTCGGATAGTTCGTGGATAGGCGGGATCCTGAGGGTGAGAGAAAGAAATTTATAATCCGTAACGTTTCCGGTTTGTCGACGAAAACTGAGAAGTAAGTGCGTCTTGTTTCAGCAATGGCTGATGAAATATCTTCCGAACAACGTTGATAATATTGTTCGAAGATTCAGATTAAAATTAAATTACACGCATAGTATCGATTCAGATATAAAATATGAAAAAGAAAGCAAAAGAGTGAGGGTAAATGAGTTGATAATAATCAGACTATAGATTTTTATGCAAACTTGCACTTTTATGAATAGATAAGAATATGTTTATTTTGTATGTTTTTGCACATTTTATGCATCCTTCTAGATACCACATAAATGCATAAAAATCAAAATTTCGTTCCCTCTGTCATAATACATTTTCATGAAAAGTCACCATGAATTTCTTATAATAATAAACATTTTATACGAATGAATTGAGATAATTAATACTTTATGAATATTATGAATATTATACACTGTCTATACAAATATTAAATTTCATAAAATAGAGTACAAGTATTACAGGAAATTTTTAATAGTTGTTAGCAATGAAAATCATATCAGCTAATGTATTAAATTATCAAAAAATTTGATCAAAACCATCGAAATTCGTGGTAGAACCATCGTTGTCAAAATCTTCGAAAAATTTTCGAACCTTGGTTCAAGTTCAGTTACGAGGCGAATAAGCGTACATATAAGCGGAACGTTCTCCATTAAAAATGGTGAGCGAGCCGCAGAGGAACGTTCACCAGGATTTCGTTACCGGTTCAACGATAAACACTCAGATTATCTCTTTTACGTGGCATCTTCACGGACAGGCTGACTCTCAGCCTGAAGATACGTTGCATTCCAACAGACATCCAGCTTTTGTGTATAGCAATACAAATGCGACAGAAACCAGACTTGGCACCATATATTCGAAAGGATATCTCCGAGTTTGTACGCTTATATCAGTTGTTATACGCCCACAAATGTGTGTACACGCGAGCGTGGAGTGCTTCTTAGGTTAAAATACGCGCCATACCGCAGATAAGACGAGGTTTTGGTAGGTTTGCTTGATCACGGAGAACCTGATTCATTGGTCGTCGTCTGATTTTTCTTTTTCTTCATCCCTAGTGGCCTCGAGCCAAGGAACGCCTCATTCGTCGCAACACGTTTTTCTTTTTCCGAACTGATATTGGGATTATTCCGTGAATCTTTGTCTGTTCTTTGTTCTGTTTGCTATTTTATGCACCTTCCGGCTTGCCTAAGAAGTTATCGTGTTTTCAATCGGTTTGCCCAACGAGTTACTGAGACGTTTAAACGCTGCAGGTGTTTGGTCAGCGACAGAGGATAGGTAAATGTTTGGTTAGCGAAAGGTGACGTTGAAAAACCCGAAGTTAAAACAAGTGGGAGTCTGAAAGGAGGTAACAAAAGTGTGCTGCCAGTTTCTGAAAAATTCACAGCGGATTCTTAGTGGAGCAAAGGACGTCAAAGGGTCGTGGGTCGAGGATTCGTCGGAAACGAGATCGCAGAATCTCATAGTGTTCGCCACATCGTGTCGGTTCACGACCGCACAAGTAGCAGCGCATCTCCATTTCGAGTATTTCCATACTTTTATCACCGACGGTCTCTCGGATTTTTCGAATATTCCATCAACGTACAGAACTCGTGTACTACGAATCGAGAATGTGTATGTGGTACGAACGTTGCCGAGCGTGTCTCGCATGCTACCGATTACCTTTTTCTTCGTCCTTTAGTCCCACCCCGAGTAAACGAGCTACCCGAAGAAATCCTTGCTCCGCGGCCTTCTTCTTGTCAGCAAAGCCCTCCCTCTTGATTCTTCCTTCCTTTCTCGATTTTCGTCCATCTGAATTTCAATGCCGAACCCGTCGTTCTCTTCCTTCTTCCTTCACTTCTTTTTCTCTTTTTACAAGTTTTTTTTCTGTTTATTTTTAAACAGGCAAGATTAGAGTTTGCAAGAGGATCAAACGAATCTGTTTTTGTCTCATTTGATTTTTAGGGGTTAGGAATATTAAACGATGTCTTCGTCTAGATTTTGAACTAGTAGTAATAGATTTTGAGTAGATTGACAACTTTGACTAGTTTTTACAGGTATGACAGGATCATTTTATTCAGATATACAACACAACCATAATTATTTAAACTAACCACCCCTTAATTAATCATCTCTTATTTAGAGTTACGTTATAACAATGAATAAATAGATGTAAAAACTTTCGAATAAAAGTAGGTATAACACTTTTTTAAATATCTTCCTGTTTTTGTTTTTTAACTTTTCTTGTAACAGATTATTCTCAAATTCTTCGTCAATCGATTCTCTTGTTTGATATATTGAAATCAATGTTTGATTATTTCAATGATAATGATAATCAATGTTTGATATATTGAAATTCTCATAATCAAAGAGCTCCATTGTAGAACTAAAATCGTGACAGAGAACGATATCAAAGCGTTCCGTCGGCGCAGCACAAGAATTTCGATTACCGACGGGAAAGTTTCTCTGAACACGGGTTTCGTTCCGAGTATCCCCTTCGAAGGTCAAACGGACAATTGAAACGTAGCCTAATGTCCACCCAATTTTTTTTCCCCCTCCGCAGAAGGTCTTCTTCCGCCAATACTCCAATTTTTTTCTAAACGTTCGACATTAACCGGGACTAACAGAAATCCAAGGCCGTATCGTAACGATCTCCTTTGATTTTTTTTTCTCTTCCATGTCTCGGTACGTATTTCGTGTCCTGCGAACCGATGTCTGCTCAGTTTTCATCTCGTCGTCACGAAGAGCTGACGCGATCGCTAGTCGATCCACGATAAAATTGACGAAACAGTTTAGCGCCTTGAATATCGCAAGTTGTCCGACGGATGACTGCTGCGCCATTTTATTTCCTTCGTGTTTGGTCTCGCAGCAATGGCGATTCAGTCCGAGGAAATTTTTATTCGAAGATACAATTTCTTGAGGATGTCGTGAGTATTTAAATTTTTTCTCATCAATCACAAGACACTCGTGTGAACATTTTTAATGTTATCTACGCTTTGGTATTGCCTACGCGGAAAATTTTATGTAATTTGTATATCTTGACTGATTTTTCTTATTTGAACATTTTTTCGTTAATCACGAAATACTCGTGTTGTTTTTATATAGTGGAGAAATAAGACATCGTTATTTTAGAAGATCAGTACGTATTTAATCTAGGTAGTTTTTGTCCTTCCACTTAATTTTTATGCAATAGGTTAGCTGTCTAAAATTTTTTGCGCCTCTCCATCACATCGGGTGATTAAGGTGAATTAAGATAATGACTATATTACCTCATCGTCATTAGTCCTATACTCTCTCTTTAGAGTATTAACATACAACATCAAGTAAAAGTTAATCGAACGTAGCAAATCAATAAATAATTATAAATAATTATAACCAATCAATTCACTTTATACTTACTTATTCCACGATTAATCGCGATTAAATAAATGCAATTATAGGTACACAAACTAGGCTTGATTTATTTTTATTGATTATCTATTCTCTTTTTATGCATAATTGCTGAATAGGTATATGTGGATGTCTATATCTATTATAAGTACTTGGTTATCTATTATAAGTACTGATTTTTTACCACCAAAATTCCTCACGCGATTTTATTTTCGTCTCTTTCCGTCATTAGTCTTTTTGACCTTTTTCCTCGTCATATCTCGATATTAAATCAGTAATATTTTGTATATTTTTTGTATTTTTTATGTCATTATAATAAAAAAAAAATTACTCTGCATTGTGCACGAGAGTCTTTGTAACTTAAATAAGACTCTCATACTAACAGATTCGAGATGAATAATTCGCTGGTTACTGCCATTCTGTCTCGATGATTGCTATTTAAATCAGCATTAATTATTCACTGGTGTTAGGTATATATATATATTGAGTTTTGATTAGATATTTAAATGTTTAGATATTGTAGATATATTCATACTTGAACAGTTCAAAATTTAATGGATAATTTATAGAAGAATTGAAACTTAAGCTGGTGTCGAAAGTGAACTTTGTTTTAAATGCAGGTCTCGTCAGATATCCATGATATTTATGACAGATTCTGGTCACAGAGTATATGTGTTTTAACAAACTGTCTGAAATTGAGAAAGGTTTTCATTAAAATCTAATAATTGGTCACTCGTTCCATCCAGGTTTCCCCATGTGGCGAAGAAGAGCTGTTCGTTCACCTCCCCACCCACGATCGATCAAAGGTGAGGTATAATAAAGAATAATTCAGAACAAATGCGAGCAAGCTGAGGGTAGAAGAAACGAGTATCGTGTAACGAACATGATCGCGATTCTGTAACGAGTGAAAAATCATTTCTCTCGCGCTCATTTCATTCTTTGAAAAATCGACAAAGTGTATATACCTACAACTTTGGATATACCTACTAGTTTCGATGATACAAATTTTATATTTTAATCGCTTTTAGTAGTTCCAGTGATAACCGGCTCCCAGGTAGATAAAGTTAATTGAAATCTCGAGCATGATCGGTCTTACGTGAGAAATTTCAATTTTAGCTCTCGTGTGTCATTTATTCATTTGTTAACAGACTGCCAGTAGATAAAGTTAATTGAAATCACGATTATGATGGACCTTACATTCCGATTTTAATTCTCGCGGTGTCGCCGTCTGCGTCATTGATTAAACCCAAATTTGACGACGTGATTTGTCGTAAATCTGTTTCGACGTAAACGCATTGCTCGACTGACTCATGCATTGCGTTGTTCGGCATGATTAACACGCGTATCATAAAATTCCAGCGGGGTGCTCCCGCGACGATAATGTTCGCGACTCTCTGTCCTTCGACGTGTTCTCTTCCGATAGTCCAGAATCTCATCGATAGCACATGGAAACACCAGAATTAACGCGGCTAAGCGTAATTTACTGCCCCGAGCTTTTCCTCGTGCGATTGGCCTGCTATTGGGAAAGAATTGCAATTGCAAGCGTACGTTTGTAATGGTAAATCGTTGGAATATCGATAGAAGATCGAAACAATTTTCCGGAGGAATGAATGGAAGTCTTAGACGGCAGTAACTTCGAAGCATTAAGTACGGAAGCTATTTCCTGGTTAACTAGATTTTGTATCTCGCGAGGAAAACTGTTAAAATGTTGGGAAAGTATCGTGTCGCGTACAATTTGCTCGAATATGCTATATAAAAAAAGAGAATAGATAGAAAGCGAAAATTCATCGGAATTAATGCTTTCTGGTGATTATATTAATAAAACGAGGGTGCATACAACAACGTTTGATTCTCTTGGTTCTCTTTGAGCCACTCGTTTACTCAAACGCACAGTTAATGACATGTGCAATTTTTTATGTTAAAGATTTTTTAAAAATATCAAAAATCCTTTCTTTGGTAGGAATGAAGATTAAGCAAGATTAACTCTTAATTTTGTACTAAATTATTTTAGTAATTTATTTTAATTTCTTAGAATTAATAATTCATCCCAAATTTCAGCTATCTATAGATTCAAACAATTCAGCGATAATTTAGATAAATATTTAAATTAAAATCCTTTCATTTGACGAAGATTATCCACTTCGTAACCATAAGAGTGTTTTGCATATTTAATTGGATATTGGATATTCGCGTCCAATTCTGAATAGATTCTAATCTATGCGCAACATCAGCAAATCGAAGCGACACGTCTCGTACTGTTTCTCAACGTTTATTAAAATTGCATTTTATTGCCCGTGACTAACGATGGAGATATTAACAGGATATTCATACGTGGTTGTTTCGATGGTGCCGTGACATTTATGCAGCCTCTGTCTTATTGTTAATTCATTCGATACACGCTCGATCTTCTCTTACTTTCTTCGTTTCGTTTATTTCGTTTAAACGGTTCTCCGTTCACATTCTCACCGATTCAATTTGATTCTCGAGTTTCGTCACGCGTTCGTATCGAGTAATTTAAAATTTCCGACTTGAGCAATGAATATTTACACGCGAGTCACTTTAAAGTATCGTTCGTCCTTTTTGTTAAATATTAAAGCTACTTGAGATATCGTTCACTCTGCGAAAGAGTGGTAGCCAAAATGGCTCGCGTTTCGTGGCGGGGGTAAAATAGAAGGAAGTCAGTTCGTTTCCAAGCGTTTGTACAGATCCGAAGGAAGACTCGTCCCTCTTCGTGGCCGAAGGAATGGAACAAACAGGTCCGCGAAATCGAACACATGTGCCCACCCGTAAATTTGTAGGGACACACCTTCTAGGGTTTAGGGCTTCAAATAAGGGTTGCTGGAATATGGTATTAGTCAGTGCGTTATACCTTGTGCCGGCACAAGGTTGTATCATGTGTCGGGATTTCGTCTACATCACTTCTTTGTACTTGAAGGCGCATAGAACAAATAGCGGATAGAATATAGACTTGCGGTTCTATTTGTGGCAATGCAATCGAAAGAGCTCTCGTGACATTTCGAAATTGTGTATCCAGGCTTGAAGAAACAACGAGTCAGCTAACGATGTTTTATAATGGAAAAGCTGAGAGCAAAGGTGTTTACGCATATCAGTAATTAATAACTCTTAATTGGTCATGGTGATTTTGACCTTTGGCGAAAGTCCTTTTACAATTCTCACAGCTTGTTATTCGATTTCTTGTCACGATAAATCACAAAGCTATAATTAACTAAAGTATCTGTCTGATAGGTCAAACTCGTACACGCCAACTTCTTTGTATTTTTGAGCAAGCATTTAACTTCTTCTCTTTATCGGCAATTGTCTATAATCGAAGTTAAAGGTTGAAATTATATATTTTGTGGAATATTTTAGAATCTCGAATATACCCTCACAGTAGATACAGAAAGTATTTGCATGATAGCATTTACATATTCAATCACATCAATTAGGTTAAGTATCATCAGATTAAATTAAAGTTTCGTATCATTCAATAAATACCTTCTTTCAAATGGTTTCCCAAAAATTTGACAAAAAGTTTCGTTGGGAAACGAAGGTTTCAGTGGTAACTGTGAATGAATTTCCTCAAAGTTGCTCGAGATCGTTGTACGAATCAGCAGACAAGGGGAAAGAAGGAAGATTCTATGGATAAATATTTGTTTACCCTTAAATTATGGCGACCTGCATGGACGTCGTAATATCATCGAGGTAGTTGGAAAGTGCCGTGATAAGCTGACGTGGTTTATTTATAGCCAAGTCGTATTTTCTTCCCTCCTCGATGTCAGATTCATTAAATTAATCCGAGGCTCTCTGGCGGTGCTATGACGCACCGTCGTATTATCCGCGTCACAAAAACGCGCGCGTCTTGAAGAATCCCGCGAAGTCACTCCGCGCCGCAAGAAAATTGTTTCCCATAAACGCATCGTTATCGATCGACGATGCAATTATCCAGACTCATTCGGGACGGATAACGCCAAGTTAATAATAATGATAAAATGAAACGGAAAAGAGGATTCGTACAATTTGCATGTTCACATTGAAGCTAGGTTCCAGGTTCTTGGACTGCGATTGCTTAATTACCGATTTGTTGCATCGTAAAACCAACTGGCAAAAAATGGCTAAAATTCCTGGTTTCACGGACGTTGCAGATTACATTTTTCTTCGTTGGTGGAGCACCGTGTATCGTCTGATTTTCGGAGAACTGTTATCGTAATCCTTCTTTCTTCTAGTATTCTTTTTAACATACACGATATTTTCACTTTTGTCTTCTTCTCCGCACATACGCACGTGAGAATGTGCTGATCCGTGATTTCCACGGTTCGTGAATAGAGAAATCAGATGGAGGGCCGAGTTGTCTGCGTTGCACAGACAAGATTCGCAGGCTTTCGCGTGCGGGAGAGAAGAAAAAATGTCGAGAATCGCTAACCGTTATTTACAGCCGCGTGCACGCGTGAAAGACGTTCGTTTTATAAGGCGATAAAGACGAAATTCGAGGTTGTCGCCATGTGAGAAAAGGGTGGATAGAGGGGAGAAGTAATCGAAACGTGCGAGTCCTCGATGATTCTTCTTCAGGTGGAATTTATCATTAGTAGCCACTGACACGAATGATCAAATCGATATTTTAATGGACAAAAATGGAATATCATACTAATGGGTATGATAGTATCAAATACTAGTGTAATAATATATAGCTGTTGAACATGCACCCTAGTTTGAATATTATGAATTTATACATTAATGAAGATCACAGAAGAGGAACACGATGGACGAATTTTTTTTTGCTTTTGAAAAAGAATATCTTTTTCTCGCAGTTACGTATCACATTCTCCCTTTCTTTCTGGAACTTCATTCTTCCGTTCAAACTGCGAGCCATCTTCGCCGCACAGGTCGAGACGTCTTATTCGAAACAATGTTTCCTACCAGCTCGTAAATCCTCATTTCAAATCCCGAAACTCATATAAAATTTCGCTATGTCAGGATCTGAACCCTTTTTGCTAGTCGTTCCTGCTCGACCCTCGGCACGACCTTCGTTTCGATTTCACGGCCCTCTCTGGCCAGCGTCGTCCATTTTGCTCCGTTTCTCTTCTGATATATCGTTTTTGCGGAACGTTGCCACATTAGCTTTTAGAGTCTTTTACAAAGCAGAAACAGCAATGAATTTACGATAAGGAGGATAAGGATTGTGAATTTTTACGCCGCTTTAAATTTTTAGAAACAGACCCTGATGCTACTAAAAATTATAACGAGTACTTTGGATATTATATATTTTATATATTACTTCGCTTTAAATTGTTTTATATATTATTTTATGTCTTATATAAATATCGATCTTGCAAGTCTCGATGACTGATATGCTATTCGATGAAACTTTGCACAAGTTTTCGTTAGATCTACCTAAGAATTTGGCCGTAATTCGTTCTTTCTTTTACTTTGATGAGAGAACGAGTAGAAAAATTTGAAGCAAGGGAAACCAAGTAGTCGTGGGTGATTGGATAAATGCGTCAGGAAAATGTCAGAGGCACGATGATGGACGGGGGAAAACTTAATCTGGTTTAGTGGGCAAGTTCGCTAGTAATAAATACGATGGAAAAAAACTTCGGAAAATATATCGTAAAACGAAGTTTTACTCTCGTCGGGAGCGATATGGAGATGGAATCACAGCGAGGGCTGAGATTCATAGAACGAACGACTACTCAGACGGCCACTTCGATTGAGCGTAACACGATGTCCCGAATAAAATGTAGGATGATGGAACGTGGAGTTAAAGAGAGACACCGTTAATCACTTACCGAAGCCTATAAAACATCAAGTAAAATAAATCCTCCGATTAAATTTCACTCGTAACGTCAAACCTATGTACGTTTAATAAAAAAGGATCGTTCGAAATGACAAACGAAATATGCCAGAAGGCAGAAAGCGTAAAGCTGTTTAAAGAAGAGGACGACGTTGGAACGCATCGAGTTTCGTCGCTCCTTGTTTCGCCGAGGAACATCCGCGAGGTGAACGTTTCATTGGAGCTCACCGTTCCGTTACGTCATGAAATCTGCGATAAATCAGCCGGGCCGAAACTCTGCGACACGTGCGTCGTAATATTTAAGTTAATGACTCTGTATAATAAAACTAATGGCTTTATGATAGCTGTTTCGTGGGACAACGCGGGACTGCGGCGACGGTCGCCGAATACCCGCGATGTGAATGCGGTTTTAGCGTGCGTGTCGCGAGATTAGATTGCGAGCGTGTGAAAGAACTCTCAAAGATGGGGTGAAGCTTCATTCAGATTAGAAAAGTTATTCGAATTCGAGTTATATTTGGACTGATAAAATGATTATACGTCTGACTTTGAATAACACAGAATTCATTCAAATTCGCGATTGATAGATTCACAGTCGATGGATTTCAAGCTGTTTGAACTCGGATAAGCGAAGCACGAACAAATGAATGAATGAGGAAAAACGAGAGTTAATGCTAATATAATGCAATATTGGAAATATTGCAAATATTGGAGAGAAAAGGATACAGATACGATCCGGTGAGATTGAGACTGTTGGAGTCATCAAAAACCAGAGAAGAACTGAAAGAAGCAAAAGAAGAGAAAAAGAACGGAAAAAGTGAGCAAAAGAAAGAACGAAGAAGAATATTCCAAGTGTTCTTTTTTCGATTCGTGGTTACTGGCAGATTAATAAACGTGATAGAGATTAAAGACGAAACAAGACCAAGAAAAGGACTTGCTTGTCCGAATGAAATGAAAGAAACAGGGATAAAAGATCAAGAGGATGGGGTGGGAAGAAACGTTCGACTCGTTTACCGCGAGCAAGAGAGAATACTGATCGAGGTAGAATCCTGATGGGGTTCGAGAGGGAGAAAAGAGAAGAAATGGATAGTGTAAAGTAGACTGAGAGAAAGAGAGATATGCAAGAGAAGATAGTGAAAGCGAGAAGAAAGGAGGCAATGGAAAAACAGAGTAAACCGACTATCGTAAGAGTAGGCTTTATATATATACTTCTCGGTAGGAGGGTTCTACTTCGATTCACGGCCGTGCGAGCCTATAAGTATGTAAATGGGGAATATTATGTCGACGCGTGTGAGTGCGCGCCCTCGAAGTTCAGGCAATGAACGGACATGGTCTCGCCGAGATGACGAAGAAAGATCGGCCAACTCCAACATCTTTACGAATATGTTATAACAAGCTGCGGATAATCAAAGAGCCTCCTTTCGTTTATTCCACCTTGTTTCTTGTTTCTTGTCTTCGTGCTCTCTATTGCTCCTTTTCTTACTTGAGTTATGAACTTATTAGTCGCTGTAATTCTAATTTCGACTCTTCCGTCGTCAGAAAATTCATAAAACTTCGATTAAACTCTAACATCCGAGTTACTCCAACGTTCATTTGCAATTCGTTTAAATTAATTTATGATCTAAAAGCGTACGTTACTAGTTTAATACTCGAGTTACAAAAGGAATGTCAAATTCCATTCTGATTTGCTTTATACTTTCTCATCGTCATGTCTGCTACCTAGACATTACGATTTTAAAAAAATTGAGCTCCTCGATATTCAGAGATTCGAATATTTCTAATGTCGTGATAAATTATTATTGCATCCTTAATGGCGCGAACTCGCGCGTTCGAGGAAGACGGCAGCAAGATGGCGGACGTGGGCGTTAAGGGTGCCCTTAACGAGGGAAGTTTTCATTACGCGGACCGTTCAAAATTAAGGTGGCAAAATTACCTTGTTCCACCTCGGTTTCTTCTTACCTCAGTTCGCCCCTCTGCTACCCTCAGTTTGCAACCTTCTATCGCTTCTCGCACCCCTTCGTTTCCACGCAGCTCCATCTCGTAAGTCGCAAGGTAACGTGATGGTCGTTGCTCAATGTCCCGCTTCGTGGAAGTGGTCGCCATGTTCCCGCGCGAGGTCGCAAGAGGTTAGAGTGGTGGATGCTGGCGGAATTCCATTTCAAAGCAAAGAGGTCCCACGTGGGGGCAACACGCGATCTGCGTTGTTGGTATTCCGTGTGTCGTGTACTCGAAATACCATAGGGTGTCGTTGCTACATGCGCCACACCACCGGGCATGTATTTTTTACGGGAGCGTCGTCCGCCTCGTTTCCCATCAGATACAAACCTTCTCCGGATAGATACGATCTTATTAATGCTGGAATTTCTAACTGCGAACAGTCGGCGTCGGTTCTCTCAGTGTGCAACAAACATTTTTTATTGTCCGAACGATTGTTAGATTGAAACGAGATAGGCGAAGATTAGCTATTTAGATTAGACGTTCAAGGATAGAATCGAACGGAGAAACAAAGTAAAAGAAGTATTTATTACTAGACTACGGATTTTATGTATTTATAGGAAATTTCAGTATGTGAAAGTGCATATAATGTAATATGAAAAAATTTGTAAAATATTCGAAGGACAACGTTTTCTATAATACTTGATGTAAATTTTCTGTCGAAGTTCTATTCTCTTTTATCATTTGTAAAAAGTATGAATTTGTATAAAAATTCGCAGTCTCTTTATTTGACTTTTTAGAGTATAATAGATTGATAGTAGAATTATTGACGATTAAAGTGTAAATGTAGATAACGGAGAAATTAAAGTAAAAGAAATAAGAAGCATATTGTGACACAAATTTCCATTATAAATCTAGAAAATTTCTGTGAAAAATCACGAATCGATTTGGATCAGGCTGTGTTAAAGTTCTAGTGTTAAAAAATGTCTTATCTTTTTAATGGTAATGCCTGGTATGCATATTTTTCAGCTTATTTTGAAAAATTGAAATAATCGCAGTAATTAATTACGAAATTAAATTTTCTAGTTTCGATCATCCACTATTTTGCACGTGTAACAACCGAAATAATCAAACAAAATCTCTGCATCACGATTTTGGATATTCACGTAATAACAATTTGTACCTCGAAGTTAAAAGCGTGTAGAAATCCATCTTCCAAGAAAAAGTCATTCATCAACTTGTCTACTCTATTCTCGCATGAACCTACGAATATTAAACAAACCATCGTTTTACTATTTGTTATTCTACCTCCACTCTCCAACTCACTTCCAATCTATTTCTATCGCCTTTTTATCCATGCTCATCCCTTTCTCTCTCTCTCTTTCTCTCTCTATGGCACCCATTTGTCGAGTGGAGGCTTACTCGGTGTTACAGTTAAACAGCGCTAGAAAAGCGAGCAGCTGTGCTTAAACAACGATATTTCCGTGGAAACCGTGGAATCTCCAGCTGAGGAAACGCATTTTAAAGTCCATGCTCGAAGGCTTTTTTTCTCCTCTTCGAAACGCTTACGAAACGACGCGGATAGTTTCTAGCGTTCCTCTGGTAGCGAGTGCCAGGAGAAAGACGGCGGTAGCGGGGGTTGCAGCCCTCTATTGATCCGTCGGACGAATTCTCGAGGGGTGGAGCTCTGCTGGTCATAGGGTTGTTTCAGCCCTTCCACAAACAGCAGCCAGCCGATTGGTCGAGTGAGGGAAAACATGGCCGTCGGATGCACGTACCG
Source organism: Tetragonisca angustula (assembly GCA_036937485.2). Lineage (NCBI taxonomy): Eukaryota > Metazoa > Arthropoda > Insecta > Hymenoptera > Apidae > Tetragonisca > Tetragonisca angustula. The sequence goes on along the minus strand of JAWNGG020000387.1, from coordinate 62,355 downwards.
GAAACGTGACTGCCTCGTCGTACGCTCGTTCTACCGCTTTTCTTTGGCTTTTCTTCGCCGTTGCTCCTTGTTCACGCAAGAACCGTACCCTTAGGCTACACCGACGCGAAACTGGCCGACCGAGCAAACTCTTAACTCATCCCTCTTTCGGTTTTTTTTTTTGCGAAATTTATTACGGCGATATATTCGCATCCATTAGATATCCTCGGTTGCTTCGCCTGCATCCTTCCTCACCCTCTGCCTCTAGTTTCCGTTTTAGCTTTCTTTTCTCTCCTCGTTTGCCTTTCTCCATTGCACGCGTAATCAATTACTCTCTCCTGAATTCGAACCGCACTTTGGTTACGTGTGTACGATGTTCTTGTCCGAGACAGGCGCCGTCTTTTTATAAATAGACTGATGTAAGAGGAGAAATTAACAAGTTGTAATATCGCGAAATGTTCTACGTAAAATTTGAAGTTCGTCATGTGGTTTAAAACAAAGTTTAAAATTAATTTTAAGATTATGAGGAGTTACAACAATCGTACGGAACATAGAATAAATGTCAAAGATGGTTCTGCCGAATATCGAGGCTCATCGATACAATGAATTGTGGCTGTGTAATATATCTAACCACACTTACCTATATCTGATAACTTCTCTATTGACTTACTTCTGAATTTGTTTCAAACTTTGCCAATCATAATAGTTGAGTCTTGTCAGAATGTCAGCGAAATTTCAAAATATTTTCGTTCAAATACATTCGTAAGCAACTGTATCTGCCGATACATTTACCAATTAATCATTCAACTGCTCAATTATTCAAAATATCAAAAGTCTGAATAACAAATCAAGAGTATTATCGACAATTATTCATCTTTAAACAGATATGTGATGATATAGATAGATATTTATCCAATTATTTTAATCGGATTATTAATCTATTCAAAGGGTTAAATCAGATGGTTTCCTACAGTTTGAATCTCTCGATTTCGCGAAGACAGTTGGCCGAGCCATAGAACGAAACCGTCAGTGTTAACGAGCAGCTGATTCGATCTGGTGAATCGTCCGTATAATTTCTGGCGGTTAAGCGAGTCCGCGGCACGGCAGACACGCCGTGCAAATCGGAACTAATGGTAAAAGCATTAGCGACGAATTGTTAGAGATATGTTCAGACGATATAACGTTGAGAGACCATAAACTGGTCGTAGACTCTTCTCGTTGCGTATTTACGTGTGTACGAGTCTCGGTACTCGTGCACGTATGTACACAATGTTTCGTGTGTAATTCCTGGACACCCGTGCTCGTGTCTCTCAAGCCTCTTGCAAGTTGTCACGGATTGCATCGTCGTGAAAGTGTTTAACGCCTCCCTCGCGGATATCGCGTATTTAGAATGCCGACGTGCTGTTTATTGTTCCGAGATAATTAAACACTAGGTTGAAATCTCTGGAAACAGCGATGAAAGTAATAGAGAACGTGGATTTTTTCCCTTGGAATGTACGTAATGGAGGATTTAGAAGACGTCGGACGCTAAAGCGCGATGAGAAAGTGAAGGGGTATTTTTATTTGCAGAGATGAATTGCTATTAAAATTTGGGTCATAAATTACAGTAAATAGATTTAGGGATACGTAGTCGATTTATTACTAATGTCTACTTATTGGAGGAATTTCTGTTAAAATTACAGCCACGCGTCGAAATAAATAAATAAATAAATAAATGGAGTCTGTAAATAAAAGATTGCGAATAAAAATGTGGATCTTTTTAAATACAACAACATCTTGGATATATGTAACAGAAAATATGAATTTTTTTATTTTAAATATGTAACAAAATCGGGGAAATATATATTTTGGTTCGGAGTATCTATTTACCTGTTGGAGACATTTCTGTAAAAAATTAGAGCCACAAATCGAAATAAATAAATGGTCCGCGAGTTTCGAAAGAAGGAATGCTTAATTCGTTTTAATTATTCGACGGAATTCAGCCGTCTTGTTTGCTGTCGAGGTCGTAAAGGGGTGATGGGGTCGAGGATCGTGGAGGCTGTTCAGACAGCAGAAGGAAGGAGAAACTTGGAGGTTGAGATGCTTTAGCCTTTGGGGGCCGCGGTCGATACTGCGTCTCTGCAAGGAAAGCAGTGTTGCCAACTGGCTTGCCTGGAATTTGTACTTTCTTAGCAAGCTACATGAGTATTTTACTCGCCGCATCTGCTATCTCTTAAATTGTATAAAATATGTTCAAACAAACGCCGGGATATATTTTGTAATTTTTTTGAATAACCTGAAATATAATTTAATAAAAAAATCTACGTCTGCTACATTGATATTTTTGAAAAAATTAAAGTACTAATACCTGCAATTGACGATGAATTTTATACCTGTCTTTGTGAGAAATTTAAAGATGTCAAAGATAATTTTATAATATTTTGTCATTCCTTTTTGCAGTCTCAAGTGGTATTACAAACTAATTCATTGTATTCCGGATTGTAATGCGTTTATAAGAAATTTACAATGCAGAAGATACACACAATATATAAAAGATATAAAATGTTCAAAGCAGAATATAAATCTGCATGAACATTCGCAATTTAGCTATCAATAATACAACAGACGGTTCAAGATCGATTTTAGATATTCGAGTAACGCATTTACTGAACCTTTAGCCTTTGTAGCATTTGAGGTCAGTCACAGAAAAAATTATATCGTGACAAATCCAAGGCGAAATATCGTTCCAACGAGGGTAAACAATTGTAAGGGTTGAGCTTCTTCTTGTGGCGGTTTTTTTTTTGCATAACCTTGAGGAGACAAAAGTGGAAACGCATTGGGCTTTTACGAGGTGATTGTGCCCTGTTTCGACCGGAACACGAAAAATATGCGAATTGTTTCGAAATATTCCTGTCGACATTGAGCAAGCTTGGTTTTCGCGAGTAACTCTATTGTATAATGTAGGTTAGTTTCATTCTCGTTTCATTATTCACTGAAAACTTATCAACAGTGATTGTGTAATATTTTGAACACATCTTTCGTAGATGTTCAAAAATTAATTGCACTTAAAGTTACAATTATTCGCAGAACGATAGACTGATTTGAATTTCCCTTTTGTCATCAGAAACGATTGAGAAAACGACGATCCAGAAAAGTGTTAAACAATACAAAGATCTGTAATGGAAGAAATTGAGCAATTGAGAATACAGTGGAGCGTAACATAGAAGGGGGAAGATGGCGTTTGTTTCCTAAACATTTCGAGTATAAGGAAGCGGAGAGGATCTTATGGTGAAAGCACGTGCTTTGGCTCGTTCACTCTCAATTTCAATGTGTTTTTATTGCGCCTCTTAAATTCGCATTTATGAGCTCTTATGTTGCCCCTGTCTCTCTCGTCTGCAACGATGTGCCACGAGTGGATTGAGTCGCGAACACGAAGCCAACGTATTCTCTTGCACCGAACACGAATCAACCCGTGTTAATTTAAGTGGCCGATAATTGTGACCACCGCCCCGCACTATAAACATAAATAGTTTAAACGCGCCAAGAAGAAATCTCTTATGACTTCTTCTGTAACCTATAATGTCTCAGGATTCATCGATCGATCGTTGGTTCATCGTTAAACGATCGTCGATCCACCGTCAACGTCCTCCTTTATCTCGTCTCCAATTGCCCATCTCGAATTCGTCTCTAGGTATATTCCAGCTACATTTTATCACCACGTGTTTATCTGTTTCACATTCTCAGAGGATCTATAATGAAGAACGTTCAACGAAGACGGTTGTTCTCATACATCGCTTCTTGTTTTCGTCAGGTACAGCCGTGGTTTTATGCTTTCGTTTCTAAGGTTGTAAATTTAGCCTCGAACTTTGTATTTGAACGGCCGCTTTGACGAACGTTGATCAACGATAAATCATGACTTTACTAACCTGCCGAGTGTCATCATTTAAATGCGGTGGCCGTCTATTTAAGCTTAACCGTCCACAGATTACATTGCTATAAAATAATAAACATAAAACACTCGTCGGATCGACGTGGAAGTGATTAGGGTACTTCTCAGGCCCTGTGTATCACTAATTGCCATTCATTTCATACCAAGAAAAAAGGAAGGCTGACTAGTCGATTTGCATGTCTAGATATGTCTTTATCAATTTTCTGAGAGTTTTAATGAGAGTGTTAGTTGGTACACAGTTGGTTCAAATTGTATAAGATTCTAGTGTGTTTAATTTAATCCTTAAACAGCATCGTTGGATTATAGATGACTACAATATTATAATTCAGTTTACAGTAAAAATTCCATTTAATTACTGAGCAAACAACAATGAAAAATTGTCGGTATTTTATAGTTTCTTTAAAAAAAAGAATCACATCATAGTCTATTTGAACTCACTTTAAAACGTAAAATCTTCACTTTGATAGTGAAATAGTGTAACAATATAAACAATTTTTTTTAAAGATATTTTTACATTATATAACGAGTAGGAAAATAAACATAATAGAAAATAAAAATAAAAATAGATAAAAAATGTTAAAAAAAATTTTTTCATGAACTAGACATACCATGCTCTTAAGATTGGAATTTTCTACTTCGAACGTACGATCTTTTTCATCATTTTATTTAAATTTGAACATCAGAATAGGCAACAATATGTTAGAATTTTTTGAATTTATCTAACATAAATTATTACAATTATCTGTAAATCCAACAATACCAGGTTTTGAGGAAAATAGAAGAACTAATAGAACTAGTGATTTGTTTCACTCATTATTTATATAAGTATTAGAACAAATTAGTTTGTCTTGAATATTTTATATATTTTTATTAAATATAATCACGGTCTAGTTACAAAATTCTTCTGTCAAACAGATATTTACGCGTTATTTTTCTCAAAGTATGAGCAACAATTTTCCTGTTAGTGATATTATCTAACATCAATCATCGTCTTTACGATGTTCTAGTTTTTCTTCTCGGGGGTCCGGGGGGTAGTAACAAACTATATAGTTAATAATTTCGTCGAAACGTTGTGGAGGAGCGGGGCAGACGATCGAAAATAAACGAGCGGCCATCGTGCGATCGGAGTAGCAAAAAACCTATTAAGATATCATGGGTTGGACCTGAAATCTCGACAGACCCAGGAGTTGGAAGAGACGAGCCAATCGTTGAAATTAACATTAAAATCCGCGCTCGGTTCTTGCCAGTGATTCCTTCGAAATTTTTTTTCAACCGTGTTAATTAAAATATTCGTCGTTAATACAGCAATCTGGGAACAGCGACGAATATATTTGACATTTTTATCGTCTGCTCGATAGACTCAATGCTACGAACCAGAGGGATTTCTGTGGTGTTTTCTCAGACGTAGATAGATCAGACTTTTCTTGAACAATTCACGAAATTCAACGTCTTCTTCTCTTGCAACAAAAGAACGTTAAATGAAATTTCAATAGAGCTTGGAGTCAATCGATCGGAGAAAGTTCTTCCAACAAGTCTGTAATGATCTTCTGATTAATCCGACCATGGATCTGAAGATAAAAGCTAAACGATTTACGAAATTCAATTTCTCTTTTCTCCATGGATAGAGATTTATTTAATTGTCATTCTACACAAAGACGTCACACTTCCAGAAATGACATTGCAAAAGGAAATTCTTAAAGTTTAAAATTATCAGTTCAACCTATTAAGAGAAGAGTGTCAAACAAACGGAGCAAAATTCAGTTTAGAATTCAAGAGAAAATTTCATCGTGGGACCTACATATTCAAGTCAAAATTCTTGTAGGTATACTACTTACGTATTTCTAACGTCTCACTAAGTCCGAAATCTAGTCACAAGTCACCGAAATTAAGGGTGAAAGCTAAACAAATGACAGAAACACGCGTATGTAGCATCAAACAAAAATAATACGCATATTTAAACGCCGACATACCATGTGCTTACGCCGGCTTGAAGCGCTCTGCAAATGGCCTTGGATATTTTTACGAGCGGAGGCATTGGAGAACAAGCGAGCGCGTTCGCGATTCACTACGATGCCAATAATGATTACGATGCCTGTGGCGATGAAGAAAGACGATGATGGCAGAGGTAACGATCAGTCTCGCAGCGAGAAAGCATCGCCAATTCGAACCAAACCGAGCTAAACGTTTCCGAGAGACAAGCGAGTCAGAAATCAATGGCGTGTAAGAAGAGCCTTTGTTTTCGTATTTGTGGCGGCGGTGAACTGCTTCGAGATCGAGCAGACAACGAAATAAAAGATGCTAGTGGCAGTTCAATCGAGCGGCATTCTGCTCAGCGGCCAGCTCTCGTTCTTTCTCGCAATTAGTTCGATCCTCGAGATCTTCCGTTCTCCGCGATCGTGGAGGTGGACAAGAAGTGTTTCGTTTTCCAAGAGAAATATGGTTTCACTGAGAAATACTGTCTCATCATGTGATTACCGTGGTATCTTCGTGGGAAGATATTTTGATGAAAAGTTGTTCTACCGTGAACGACCTTAACTTTGGAAAATTTGGAGAATCTCGAGACGCCAGAACTAATAAAAATCACAGTTTTTGACATTTTGTAACGAAACTCTGTCTCTCACTGGAGAGTTTTCAATTCTTGAAACAACTATTTCGCTAGACAGTGAATTTGAGGAAAATGCAGAGAATAATACACGCATTATTCTTTGCTACTATGCGCTGTACGTCTTTACCACGAATTTGCGTTGAGACTCTGCTCCTTCGGTCATGCTTATAAAAATATAAATTGCAGCAAAGAAGCCTAGTTAATAGAGATCAATCAAATGAAACGATAGCTACCCGATCATGCTGGCAATATTCTCGCTTCAGTGAAAAAATGGAGTATCACATTCATATTGATCACGATCCTTAAAATAAAAAGGACCAAAAACAAAGACAAAGGGAAAGAATCCTGGCGAAATGTTGGCGCAGGCTAAGAAGGAGAAGGGTTGAGATCGAAGACTTAGATAGAGGATCTACAGGGACGATCTGTGATCGATGACTCGCCGGCATTTTACAAAGTACAAGGCCCAGCTAAGTTGGTCGCAGGTGCTACATAGAAGGCAGTCCGCAGGTAGATACGGTGGCCGCCTGATTGGCCTGCTTCGACCGGGTTTCATCCTATGGTTTTGCAACGCTAACGTGTGCCAGGCAAAGAGGAGGCGGTCGTTGTTACGTGTCGTTTGCAACAAGGTCCGCTCTCGGACGCTGTGTGCTCCGTTGCTTACGAGATCACCGGGGAAAAAGCGAGAAAAAGACAAGGGAGAAAGGAAGATAGAAAAGGCCGGTACAGTTGGAGCATAGTAGTAAATCCCGTTGGCCGCGGTACCAACCGGACGATCTGCGGCCTGGGCGAGTAGCGTAGATAGTTCGCCAAGCTTTCGTAGCGAGCTAACTCGCTCTTCTCGCTCGTCTCGCTCGCGTGTATTTCCGTTTCGTTACGTTTGCCAATGCTCGCGTAGAAGTCGTAATCTCTTCTCTTCGCTTCGCTACTCGCCGCCGGCAGCCACAGTTGTTGACTCCTTGCCAACGCGATGCATCGCCAAGCCAGCTCGCGCGTTTCCATCACCCTTCAAGTTTAGTTCTACGATCTTTCTTCTTCGATTTTGTTATCACCTGTGGACAGAAAATGCACCGTTCAGCTTGGATCGAGGACGTGGGTCGTCGCTTCGCGAGCTGCGCATGTTTTGCGGTCTGCGAAATCTCTAGATCAAGCGGCAATAATAAGGTTCACGGAGTCGATCGTGTGTCGCGACGACAGTGAGTGCAACTAGCGTAAAACTGGTTATCAAATCGGTGAAAAGCTTGCGTTATTGTGTGCGAAACGAGTTAAACACGAGTGTCCTAGAATAGTCGGTGGGAAGAGAAAGAAAAAAACGGGATGAAAGGGAATGTTTTACTCGGGATTGGATCGTGATACGAGACAGGAACGCGATTCGAGGCTGGCTCTTCTGCAAGGGCGCGGCGAACGAAAGAGAGAGAGAGAGAGAGAGAGAGAAAGGGAGAATCATCGGTGAAAGAACAAAGCGAAGGAACCAGCGACGCTGTCCGATGTGTTTGGCCGGCGGCCACGTTGCTTCTCGTCTGAACGTGCATTGGATGTTTCAGCAGCTGGAAAACGAGACGGCATGGACTAGCCGCTCGGACCGTGGAAACCCTTGGAAGGGAAAAGGGCAGCGGCATCCCCTCCTCTGGGCCTGCAACACTCGCTACGCTCGACGACATTGCACCGTCGCCGGTTCTCAACGATCTTCTCGCCCTTGCCGCCTCAGCCGGAAGGTGAGTCGATTTCCTATTTCGCTTCACTCTGTTTCTCCTCGATTACTTCGCGAAGATCGAGAAGAAGATCATTGTTTATCTATTATACGATACGATTTCCTCTCTTGTTGAAGTGTATGTTACATTATTCATCAGCATTTGTATTCTCTAGGCAGCACCGTAATCGGAGAAACGCATAGCTCCAAGTTCTTTGACTGAAACTGAATTTGAAAAAATTGACTTTTCTATCAGTGGAAGCGGGAAATAACTTTTTATCGTCTAAATTACTTTACGTACCCTCCGCCATTACTTTTTCCTCTAAAGGTCGAAGACCATCGAGTCTAGCTTTAAAGCTACGAAAGCAATTCAACCTTGCACTTTAAATGAATAACTTGGAGTCGTTTTCGACTGTCCAAGTGGAAATTCCTGTTAGCTTTGTAATTCCGTCGAAACGCGGGGTTTATTTTCTCGAAGAATAAGGTGCACATCGAACGATTCGTTTTTCACGGTGCCACGAGGAAGAAATCCCGCGTCACGTTTCTGGAAGGCGGTCGTCGTAATCTAAAGATTAACGGTTGGACACGTCCGTGTCGTCGATGTCGCGGCGTCTCTCCCTCGTCCAACGTCCTCTCTCTTTCTCACAGGGTAGATTTAATGCGAACCAACGGGGCTTTTGTTTTATCATCGGCTATCAGCGGCCATATTTCAGCGAGGTTGGTCATATGATCTTCATTAGGATCCCGGAATTCCCGCCACGAAAGGGCAATTTCATTAAACGAAAGACCGAAAGAAAACCGTGCGTGTAGGGAACTATCAACGCGTACAGTCTTTCGGTCCTCCTGTTTTTACGATCCGTCCGCTGCCGCGCGCATGTTCAGCGTTATTTTACTTCTCTCTCTCCACGCACGCATCGCCACACGCCCTGTTCCACGCGCACGCATCGCTACACGCCCTGTTCCACGTGCACGCATCGTTATATCCGTGAAACTCTACGAATCATCTGTCCCAATTGAAGCTTGTATTTAGTTGTTGCGCTTGAACGATCAACGATTGAAAATTCCTTTGGCGTTTACTTTGTTGTTCTGGGAAATTTGGCGGGGGAACAAGTGGAGAAGTAAACTCTAAATTATATTGTTTACAAATTTATTTTAACTTAGATACTATTTGTAAACTACAAGTAGTAAATAAATCTAGAATATATCTCCCGGTCGTCGAAAGTTATTATGTCTCAACTTCAACGCACTTGTATTAATCACAGAGTAATCGTTCAAAGCGAGTCAAGGTCTCTTGTTGTCCAGCACGCGAACCGATGAAGACGCGAAACAGCGACATTGCAGCCAGGTTGACTAAATAAAATGCGAAGTTTATGGAAAAAACGAGGGGAGAGAAAGATAAACGTTGAGGCCTGTAAACTGGCCCCAACACTTTCTCGACTGTTGCTCAGAGGAGCTCCTGAATGAATTTGAATGAAAATGGGACGCGTGACGAGATAGAATAGCCAAGGGGCGCAAGAGTAGAGAGATAAGAATTGAAAAAAGATATAGAGCGTGTTCCGGGTTGGTCGAATGGGTAGGCGGTTATGGCGCGTTGTGTTTTTGTTCGCATGAAAAAAAATGTCCATATTCTGTTTTTACAACGTTGGTTTATGTCGTCGTAGTGAAGATTCGGATGAAGCTGACTTTTTTCTTACATTTTTGTAGGTATTGTTCGCTGACAGTGAGCTTTACTTTTCATCCATCCCATATGTAAACAGACATCGTGTAATAGATTTATTGAAAATGGTCTAGCATCGTATCGACAAACGTTCTTTGTTCATTGTTCTGTCTGTATCAATTCGAGAAATAATTATCCAATAGCAACGTGCTGTTATTGTTCTCAATTGAAGTTTCTGAATTTTGATAATCTTTTGGCAATATTAACGAACAACTTTTTAATCTATGAATGATATAATACGAATTATTGTTAGTCCTGATAAATTTCAGTTATTATACACTCACCTTTGATTTATAATGTATTTGATGAAGTATCATCAGTCGTCTGACAAAAACTTATCGATTTCTCGTTTTTACGTGGTTCGGTAAAAGCTGCGCGCTGTGGCATTTTTCTGTGAACGGGTTCTCCGATCGAAGAGGTCATGGGAAACGTGTTCAAAGATGGAAACGATTTTGCGGCACGTTGAGAAGCATGGCCGCCGTCGGATGATGGCGTTCTCCCGCTTTCGATCCGTTCGTTCCTCTCTCGGTTCTACCTCCTTCGGCTATTCCTTTCACCCGACATCCCCACTTCGAGGAATCTCGATTTGGTGCGAACCTACGAGCGTGCACCAGGGAATCCAGAACCCAACCCAGGATCCAACTTAACCTGATCAGAAACTTCGTACACGCGTATTTACCTGCTGTAACATTAGCTGAATCGTATCCAATCTACTCTTTGACTAATTCTCTCTTGAATTACGCCTTTTTTCACTGAAAGTTGTTCTTAAGGGAAGTGTTTCTCGTTTGTTTAAGATTCGATGAAAATTAAAATAACGTCGTTAAAGGTAACAAAGTTACCTTTTCTATGGAAATTCTTGAAAATGTCTCTTCTCGAAGAAGCATTTAAGATAGATTTGAGCTGTGGTTACAATGTGTGTTTTGACGAATTATTATTTTGACAAATATTTTGCTACTGGTATGGAAAGTTCAGAAGCCAGTCAGTGTAGGTCGTCTTTTATTAAAAATGATTAATGAAATATTAATTTAAATATTAATATATATGATGTTGTAGTGATTATGTAATTATATGACCGACTCCACTGTTTCAGCAATTAAAGATTTTCGCAATAAAAATATATTTTTATGGCTTAAATCTTTTTTTCATGAACAAATTTACATTGATTGCTGCTCAAAAATTTGGAGCACCCTTTATCTCCTTGACGAAATAATCTTTCTTTTATTATTTGTCTAAAAAACAATAACAATATAAATTCTTGATCATTTTTTATGTACACCTGTATTTCATTCTTATTATATACATTTCATGAATATCTGAAATATTATATTCGTCACATGAATATCCACTGTAATCGTATCTAATTGTCCAAACTTGGATTATTCTCTATGAGTTGGGATACATTCTGTAAAATATTTAATGTAGTTATACCAGAGTCCAGAAACTGGAATCGTCACGGAAGGGAGCTTAAAATGCCCACAGAGGCGATTTCCGAGCGGCGATTTGTGGAACGCGATGCCAACGCGAAGAAATAGAAACGTTTCAGCCAAACGGGAGAGACACATGTGGCGCGGAGGCGAGAGAACGACGACGATGTTACCGGGTTGCCCACGCACACTGAAATCCGAGCCAGCCATTTTGAATTCCAGCAGGCTTTCTGAAGCGGCCGAGTCAGAAAGGGAGGGAGCCTGTGGATACCCTTATCCTCGTCTTATTTTTCAGATGTCAAAGGACCGAGGCCAGACGAGGCAATATTGTTGATACTTGATGTTGCAGCTATGTATATTCCAGGGCTCCTCTTGGCGGGAGATCCTTTTTTTTCTGTTCCGTCGATTCTTTTTTTTTTTTTTTTTTGCCTTTGCTGCTGTCTCTTCACTCTTCGTCTTCGCTGAATTGTGAATTTGAAACAGGAGTTCAAATTCGAGTTCAATTCGTGATTATAAAATACTACGATCAAAAATTCGATCCAATCTAATTTTAATAAAAATTCCGTTTCACCGATTCCCTAAATATCAGTTTTACGATCAGGTAAACTAAAGTATATAAATTCAGAGACGAACTTAAATATAGCGGCGTGTTTAATTTGTGTTGCACATAGAGATGGTTGATGGTATTTTCCGATAGCCACGATAATGTAACGGTGAATGCACGTATAGGAGAAAGACAGAGCGTCTTTGAACACGTCTGGAGCGTCATGTTGCTAGAGGTGTTGGTTGTCTTCTAACTTAATGGCGGCTGCGATTTGAGAAGATAAAGGGCAGCTTGAATACGAAAGCTCTCCACTAGTTGCTCGTCCACTTAATCAACCGTACGAGCAGCAATATTCATAACTTACGGTGTATAATGTCGTAAAATCTATTCGTTCATGTTTTTACGGAACGACCTCGAATTTATTTGAATTCCCGTGCCGCTTCAGCCACCATTTTCTACACGGCTCGCGCGCGTATTTCGCTTCGACGCAGCGAGTCTTTATCGCGACCGGCTGCGCTTTCGAGACGGTGGTGCGATTGGTTCGGTGCTTCTTTTTGTAGTCTTCCTTTTTGCGTCTCCACCGCTCCTTTCCGCTCCACCCGTTTCTCCCGTGGTTTCGCTGGTCTAATAAGGTGCAGAATTTATTTTCCCTGCGATGGACCTTCTTCCCCCCGTGCTGCTTATTATACTGCCTCGTGGATACGACCGGTTCGTTTATCAGTGACGGAAATTTTTTCTATCTTTGGTTTCTTTTGTCGATGATTCGACTTGACACTGGTTGTCTTTCATTCACGTATCGAATTTATTGCCGTTCGAAGGATATACGAAACGCTCGGAAGTCATGTCGATCAATTTCATAAATTGAAATGTAAAGAAAAATGACAATCGTGAACAATTATGACAGTTATTTATATTATTTTCATTTAACAAATAAATTCATAGAACTATAAGAACTTCCTCCTCTTTCCTTGGAGAGTAAGAATTTTGGAAGAGGATACTATGAATGACAAATTTTAGGCCATCCACTAAAAATCTACTCTACTCTTGAGATAGGTACATTTTGACATGGTTCCTTATTTCTACATATAAGACGACTCAATGTTTAGAGTTAATCTATTAATTAAGCTAGTCTATTAATTTTCCTAGGTTAAAATAATTTATTAAAAAATAGGAAAACACAATTGAATCGAAAGTCGTCTGAAGAATTTTATGTATTTTTATTACATTCTGCAAATTCTTGCAAAATATCTGCCGTTTAATAATTACACTGTCTTACAGTGTTCTTTTTTTTTTCAATACTGAACAATACTTTCCTCGGATCGTCTTCAGACGAAAATTCTTGCAGCCAGACTTATCAACATTTATCCAGAGTTCAGTTCAACCTTCGCGAGATAGAGGACGTTCCCAAAAAGCGAGGGCGGTGCGAGGATCGTGAAGACGTCTCGGTTCTGGTTGGAAATCGTGCGGCAACCACGAGGGGCCGTGTGTTTTCGAACCGTGCGTCGCGTCGGCCTGATTATTTATTCAACGAGAATAGACTTCCATATCAACTTCCTATGTTTGGGATCGCGTGCGCGCGCATAAACCGGCGGATCGGTCGGCCGATCTATAAACGTTGCATTTTACGAGCGACGACAAGTTTACGCGAATCGCTCGTTACCCACGTACCTTCCTGACTTATCCTTTCGCGATACGATCGGGCGAAAATGCTGACTTCCTCCTCACCTGAGAGTCGAGAGATTCGACATCGTTCATTTTTATGTTCCATTGCCAGAGAAATCAATTCGATGTTTCCTTCACGGTGTACTTGTATCTTATCGGTTATCCATTAGCTTCTTGAAGTTACGTATGTAGATATAATTTTTGAAATTAATCCCAGGACGATTCTAAGATTCCTTAAATCATTACGTAAAAGACACGTGGAGCTCATCTAAGTTTATTAGGCTGCGAATTTTTATGCAGTGAGAATGTAAAAAAGGCGTACGATATACGAGAGAGATCTACTCGTAATTTTACTCTCGGTACGATTATTAATCATTCCAAGGTTAATATCAAAGAAAAAGAATATAAGTGTATAAAAAAATGATAGTAGAAAATCTCATTGGAATTAAGGTAACTTGGGGGTAAGAAGTTTCGTTTGTGCATGTTGTAAATACACAAAATTTACGTCTGTGCAACGTGCTTAACGTTGATTTACACTGGACAAGGTACAAGAGAGACTGTAGCGCATGTACTATCATTGCTGGACACGTTGGAAGGCGACTAGGAACTGGTCCTTTTGAACAGAAAGTTCTAGTTGATGGTCGAGTAAAAAGCAACAGCTTGTCGTGATTGGACCGTTAGTTGTGAGGTCAATTGATGGGTTAAAATTTTAGATGCCTGGCATCAATTTGGTTGACGTTCGATTTAAGTCTACTGGGAATGACGCTCTTGGAGTTGTAACGCAAAATCCGAAAACGTTTGATGTTCAGAGGAATGGAAGTTGGTCCAACAGTGTGAAAACCAGTGTCTGAGTTCTTCGAATAACGGAAACTTCTACGTATGTTGCACTCGCGCGTATTGATCATGAAATTGAACTCAGAACCAGATAACAGTCTACTGCATTATCAGCGGCGTTCATCATGCTGAGAATTCTCGCATTTGTTTTTCTTATCTCCTACTTTAGGATGCTTAGTTGCGTTGCCTCCTACTCTCCTCTATTTTAACCATGATTTTACAGGTTTATAACTGGAATTTTTATTCGAAATAAATTTCTGACATTTTTCGTAACGTTTTGAATTCTTGTAAATTCTGTGAGTAAAATTTTTCAAAATGTAATTTTTTTTAAACACTGATATAGATATGTAAAGAAGATATTTCTTTCCATATGAATTTCGTATATTTTATTACATACGTGGGTGGATGTTTGAGCGTCATACGAATATAACACGAAAATTTTATTTCTTTCGCTCTTCTTTTGTTTGTCTTTTCTAGAAGTCTCGTTTATTTACTTCTCTCGGCGAACATTTTATATGTCCGCCTATTCTCCGCCGGAAAAATAACTTTTCATCTTCGTGGAACAGTTCTTTTATTTATATTACCTCACCCTTTGACATCGTAATATCAGTAATGAAATGGGTTTGTTTTTTTTTCTGGTCGACTTTATCGACCCACCTTTCCTGCCTTATCGATTCTTGGTTAATGATCTTTCATGTGCTTCGTACGATGGCGCTACGATCGAATCTCAGCTTGGAACCCTTCCTTTTCCTTTCTACTTTCACCATCCCTTAAAAGTACAAAAGAAAAAGAACCAATAATTTCATCTTGCAAAATTATTGAAATACCAAGGTTTTAAAACATAAACGTTTATAGTCTATCCTAGTTTGAATGAAACCTTATTTATACCCAGAAAGAATATAAAAAATACAAATATAATAAATAAAGTATTAATATATTTTTTAAAAATGATTCCAGTTACTTAAAATTTTCACTTCTAAAACAAATATAAATTACAGATGACAATTCAAACAGATTAATTAATGAAAGACTTTAAATATATGAACGAAAATGGAATAAAACAAACTATCTCATACTAGAGATATAGAGAGATAATCGATATATTTCATTATACGTTATATGGATATATGTGGCAAAAGTCATTTTTTAGAGTAGTGATTCCAATTTTTTTAAGTTAGACGATTTCTCTTTTTCTCGGAGACTCGAAGGCCGCGATCTATTCTCTGATTCGTCTGCGGCGAGTACGATCGAGTAAACTTTCGCGAGCGGTACAGCTGAGCGGCAAATGTAGTGATCTAAACACAAATTCCCGGTACGTAAACGCAGACTTTGCTACGAGCCTGATGCAACGAATTCCATGTATAAAAAGCTCATCGTCGATTTGTTGGGAGGGAGGGGGGTCAAATGTTTATCGTAGCCTTAAAAAAAAGTTCCTCAAAGATCCCGCTTTCGTCGTACAATCGTGAGAAATCGACCAACTAAAGCAATAATTGTCAAATCACTTCCGTGCGCAGTTTCCTCATTTTTGTGTTTTTAAATTTCCCACAAATACTTAAAGAATGTCACAGTCTAATTATAAAATATTCTCAATTTTCTGTAT
This sequence comes from Tetragonisca angustula, assembly GCA_036937485.2. Classification (NCBI taxonomy): domain Eukaryota; kingdom Metazoa; phylum Arthropoda; class Insecta; order Hymenoptera; family Apidae; genus Tetragonisca; species Tetragonisca angustula. The sequence continues at coordinate 46,375 of JAWNGG020000387.1, read as the reverse complement.
GTTACACGTTTCTTGCAATAATTTGCGTTAATCAGCAATTTCTAAAAATCCATACCGCGTGTCACTATCTCAGACAAAAAATGAAAAGGAAAACATTCTTTTTACTCAACTAATATTCTCTCTCCTAAAACAGTTTAAACATTGTTTAAATCGTATCAGACCGATTCCAGCATAAATACAGAATGTTAAAAGAAATAGAAGTAGGAGGGAGAGAATCGACATATAAAATTTTATCTAGATTCTCGGACGGATTGCGAGATAAGATACAGGCGAAAAAAAAGAAAGAGAAAGGGGGCGGATGTCTGGAAAGTAGACATTTTACTTCCAAGATGGACGAACGTTGAAAAGGGGAAACTGCGAACGAGACAACGGAGGGAAAATCTAGACGGATAGAGGCGGAATGACAGAAAGAGGGTGAGAAAGAGATAGAACGAGATGAGCACGAGATCTGCAGGAATTGAAAGAGATAGCTAGAGTGGAACTGGCTGACTCTCATTAAGTTAAATTGTCTCTGAGGATGAGCTTCCTTAATTACTTAGCTCGGCTAGCTGCTCTGCTGCCCCCCGTCGTCCGATGCCCTGCCTTTTATTCGCGCATACCGGCGCAGATACAAATTTTATTCGCGAGACTGGATCGTTGTACGTGTTTCGTCGGATGGCGTCGCGTTGTAACTAAGACGGAATGAAAATTCACAGACGTGTTCTCTCTTTCGGCCTTTTTTTTCACTTGCAATTAATGCCTTATTTTGTCCATTTATTTAAAAAGAAACGTTCCCTTTTCTGTCCTTTTAAAAAAATTTCTCTCTCTTCTTTTATTCTCTTCTAAAAATTTCTTAACCCTTAAGTGAACTGCTGCAGCATGATTTAATTTTTATCATCTATAATATATAATTGATACTGATATAATATAGAATTGACAATATGCTTAACAGTCAATACCTACAATAATCTAAAAAAAAAAGAAAGGAGATCGTTTTCTCGAGTGAAAACAGAAGTTGCTAAAAGTGCCAGAGTTGGTTTTCCTTTTTCTTGGCGGATGAAATTGAATGCATCGAGATCACGTTTTAACGCGAAGGGAAGGGGATGCAGCAGAAATGGGAGCAGAGCAAGAGACGAGAAGAAAGAGATGAAGGATGGGGGAATGAGCAGCAGATGGAGGCAGGGGTTTTGATAAGAGGTGGAGACGCGAACGAGGAAGGAGAACTGCCTCTAAATATGCTAATATCTTCGACGTAGGGTAATGAATCGCGCCACAGTGATTCACCAGACTGCTATGCATATATATTCAGCCATAAACACAACTTAGATTATTGTATGTAACGTATACCAACCGCCGTGGGGTGCACGACTTATTGGTTGCTCACCGGTGCCTTCGCCTCCTTCTTTATTCCTGCGACAAAGAGTTATGAAATCCTCTTCGCTGTTTGCCATCGGGAGCAAATGGAACCAGGGTGATGTTCGTTTCGCTACGATATCGAGAGTCGTAACTCGGAGAGCTGTTTCTTTCACGTTGCTCCGTTATTGTTAGATTGAACTCGATCTAGGCAAAACACTGGATGTGTGGATCTGAAATTTAAGAAATTAATTAATTCTTTCGTGGCCGAGCGAATTTTTCGTGAGCGAAATCAATCGTTTACGTGCACTAAGTAATTTTTTCATCGGTCTAGCCTTTGAAAGATTGATGGCTCAAAAGTTTTAATTGGCTATAATATCATTATTATAATTTTGGTCTTTGAAATCCTAGTTGAAATTTCAGTAATTAGAAAAATATATCGTGAGTGAAATATTCATTTATCTCAGGAAGTGTTCATTTCTTTTGAAATCTTAACATGATCCAAATTTTTAAACGTGAGCCTAACCCTACGATTAATAAAATAAAAAATTTTAATATTTGCTTTGAAGAAATTACGAATTTAATGAACGAGGGTTTGCTCACGGGGAGTTGATTTATGTTAATTAAAAGAAATTATTTTCGATACACCACGCAAGAAAATTGTTCTCGACTTACCGTGTTTATACGTAACTAATCGATTAACGTGCAGTCTGATCAGTATCAAAAACGATTCTGTGAATCACGACTTTGTGAGCAACTCACGTAATTTCCGCGGATTTGCAGTTCTGTTTCCACATATATCTAGGTAGCCATCTGTCTCTCGTGTCTAGTTAATTTCCACCACGTTTCTCGTTTCCTGCTTCTGGTCTAGCTGAGCTCGCTTTCATCATGGTGGATACGTCTTGTCGTTCCATTGGTTCCACCAAGAGCTCTGTCTGCTTCACGCTCATTTCTATCGACTGTCTTTTTCGCCGGGCAAGAAATTTTCCATGTAAGGAAAAATTGACACTTCGTCATCTCTCTCCTCGATTCAGTCGTTTAATTCGTGACAGTTAATGATGTGTGAAAATAATCGAACGACAATGAGAATTCCTTATGAATATATCATGTGTGTTATATAAAACATTTTGACATTTCACTAATATTAGTGAATCAGTGAATGAACAAAACTACTAAAATACAATTTTTCATCTGTCAATTTATTGATATTCACATAATTAGTCTCTAGAATGCATTTAAAAGTACAAAATTCTCGTTGAAATTCGCTAAAAATTCGTCCTTAAATGAATAATAGAATTTAGACCCCACTTTTTTAGTTGCAACTAGGTAAATATTTGCGTTATTGTACACCTTCACTTTGTATCCTTTGAATTCACTACCCTTGTGGCTGTCACTTTAATACTCTGCCCAAGGTATTAGCCTTGCAAAAATGTCAAGATGGTCGGCAAAAGTCATTGTACGACGTAAACAACAAATCGATGGAAAGGTCGCGTAGAAAATGGAAAGATGCACTTTTGCTAAAGGACATTAGCCCAGTCACCGGTTGAGTGTCTTGCACAGAAGCCCGCTTAAACATTTTATGAGCTGGTCGGCGTAATTTGATGGCCCATAAAAACGCCTAGTCTAGTTTTTCCCGGGGCATCGTGATCCATAGTTGTGGCGCGGGCCACGCGCCACCTTGTGTCCCTGACTTCTTCGGTCCGTCGCTCACCGATTTATTCTATTTTAACCTCCATTAAACCGACGGATGCGTGGCCCAGATTACTTGGATCTGTCTCGCGCGAAAGCGACACTCGAAGATCGCGTATAGAAAAACAGGAACAATAATTCGTCCCCTCCCGCTGAAAATCGTCCACTTGTAACATTCGCGGATTCCCTGAACTGAAAGACGTAGTAGATCAGTTGTTCTTTTCATTAACTCCTTAACATACAATGACGTCTCTTAGGCATTTGCAGGTTAAACTCTTGCGCTGGAATGATGTGCCACGCACGTCGAGTATTTTTCATTCCAAATTGCAACATTCTCTCAGTTTTAAGTATATTTAAATGTAACCCAGGCAAAACGAATGACACGTTTATTACTTTTGAATAATTTCTATCCAGTGATATCGTATCGACGAGTTGAAAAGGAAAGGAAAGCGACGAGTTTTTGTGTATGATTCGGTCACTCGTTATGGTCCGCGAACCAGTTGCCAGCGCCAAGGGGTTAATACGTATATAAGGATATAAAAAAGATATTTTTCCACGTGCTCGGCATAGCAAGAGTATATAAATTATCTTTGTTAAGTTTACGCAAATGTTGAAATGAGAAATAAATATTTTTTGGTCATATGGAAATTCATTTGATCCGTACGTCAAGGGATTAATCGTCGAGTTGAGCATCATTTGATGCGATTTGAGTAACACGGAAAGTCGAAGACGAAAAGGCACGTGTGATTGTCAGTGACTTGAGCATACTGATCCCGCTCAGATTTGTGTATACTTGCAATTGTATCATTGGAAATAGATACTTGGTAAATAGTTCGAACCCCTATCTGTAACCTGTCTCACTGGCAACGCGCCGCCGCCATTAAACGCGGCAAAAGAAATCGGGAAGTCGTTCCACGGGAAGCGGTACCAGTTTGTCAAGTTCCGTGGACATTGAGACAGAGACATCAGCGCGGCCAATGAATCCGGCAGTAACAAAGGAAACCCAGAGAACGTAGAGAAAGGGAACGAGAAACGGCTCGAAGGAGGATAGAAACTAGAGAACGACCGACGAGGGGAGAGGGAATTGTGGGTGGAAGACAAGTCTCTCACTTGACTTTTTTTTTTTTTGCTAATCCATCAAGTGTCCGCGAGCTTGTGAATGAACGCATAAACGACAACGCTGCGTAGGCAACCAGTGCGGCATCGTTAATATCGCGTGACGAGAATGAACGTCGGCCATAATTCAATATTGTAATTATACTCTCGTAACGGCTTTTATTGTGCCGACTAATATGCGTCGTTAAAGTAATTGCCATAGCACGGACTACTCTCGCACTTATAAATGATCCGTTTAGCCACATGGTCACGCGATTCCCAATTTGCGAAAGCTGTTGAAGTGTCAATTCGCGCGTGTCGCAACGCCTTTATTTACGGGTATTCGTTTCGTTCGAGGCGCTTCTGTTCGTACTTAATTGCGGAAATATTTTGTGGGTTATAGTTAAATTCTTGTGGGAATATTTTACATTTCAATTTTACAACACGCCTACCTGTGAATATTTTCTATGACATTTGAATGCTTTTGTAAACGAGCGTACGAGATTTCTTTTCTTGTCTCCATCTTGTTTGGTTTTAGGGATTTCAGGTTTTTGGTAATTCCATTGTACCGTCTTAAATTCTAAAAAATTCTAAAGACAAACGTTTCTAGGAGCAGTATATTTTAAAGCTTGACAATTTTACGAGAGTCTGGAGGTGTCCCTAGAATAGGATTTTCTTCAAGATTGCCAAAAGATTTCTAAGGGAAAAAATTAGAATGTTAGTCGTAAATTTGTCGATCACTTTACCGGTATGTTAATGGAATATTGTTTCAATTTCACGCCACGTTTGCAGAACAAAAAAGATTGGGGGGATCGCAAATATCGCATCGGAAGAAATTTATCTTTATAGAAATTCTTTTCAGTTGGTCGATATATGGCAATTAATCGGCCGCGGACGGTCCAAGCAGTATTCCTTTAATCTTACAAAACGCCATGGCGTTATAAATTTGCTTTACGCGTTGTAAATAAACTTTATCTCTTCGTTAAAATCGTGTGATCTAACCGACAACTTTTAACGAAGCATGTAAAATAACAAAACATACGAAGTAAAATTTTTTAAGCATTAGGAACATGAATATTGAAACATCACAAATTGTTTCCAGAACCTACTAACTTCAAAATTAGTGTCGATAAGCTTCTAAGATGACAATATACAAACTAAAATTTTTCGAACATTAAAAATAAAAATATTAGAAAACTGAAACTGTATACATTATGTACTATTATTGAAATCTACTATAACGTCAAAGTTAGTAGCAGAAAGCTTCTGAGTCTCTGTTACGTAATTTTCCTTGAAATCTTTAAATCTTCTACGATCTTCATTCGTCCCTTGCCTAAAGACAAAATTAGAGGATCGACTGAAAGATATACGAGAAGTTGGCGGTGTAATTATTGATCCGCAATTATTGATTCGTCTGGAAGACAGGCGGGAAGGAATGAGAAAAGAAAAAAAAAAAAGAAAAGAGGAAGAGAAGTCGGTACGAAGCCTCTTCACGTTCTCATGACGCGGCGGTCATTTTGAACGAGGTTCACGAATCGAGACCACCCACCTTATGGAGCTGGTTGATTATATACACCTCAATTTCAGTCGTTTCTACCTTCTCTTGGCTCTCGCGGGGCACTTCGCCAGGCAAAAGTTCGAAAAAACGAGAACGGAGTCGTGAGACTTTGGTCTTGGAACGCGTTTTAAGAGATTACCACAAACTTCTTCCCTCTCTACCTTCATCTCGGCGCTCGTCTCTCTCGTATTTTTCCCCTCTTCGACTCTCGAATGGCGTAGATATGTTTCTGGATCTACTAATTGGTCGTAAAGGAAATTATGTTCCAACCTCGTCCTCTCTAAGATACTTTCTGCTACTCGCTGCGCGAAACCCACGAATCAGATTCTAGACGACGAGATTTCTTCGTGTTGGGCGAAAAATCGACCAGATACGTTGTTTCTTAAACGAATGAAGTAAGAATTCGATTGAAGTAAGAATGTTCGGTAAACAAGGATTGATCTAAGAATATTTTGTATTTCCATTCTTTCGGGGACTGTGACATTTATATGATATTTCTTGTTTAATTCAATTTTGTATTTGAGGAAAAAGAAATAACAAGAGTGTAAGAATAATTCAAGAATTGAGAATTCGACTTGATCTCCCTTATCGTGAATTGAGAAAAAAAATAAAAGAGCCACAAATTGAAACTCTTTGGTTTCAAAATCCAGTGATTGAATGCTCTCAAAATAAAGTAGAACAAGAGATAAAGTCATAGAGCTTGCATTATTTAAATATATATATATATATGTATATATTAAATAATCAATTACCCCTGGTAACAAATAGATTCAAGAACAAATCTTCTTCATCAAAGAAAAATGTTTGACTTTTATAGGATTGTCAAACAATTTACCCTGTGTATTACAGACAAACGTATCTATCTCTTTATAGGAAAAAAATCTCTCGGTTTAAAGATGTTCCATCAATTGATCGCGCGTGCCGCGAGTAGTTTGCGTTTGTCTAGGAAATTCCACCCTGACGCTGGTTAACCGCTTGTTGTTGGGCGGCTATGATGCTGCCGGTGGTGACGGCGACGTTTTCTGGTGGTGGCAAATATATTATGCCTCTCGTAAAATTAAGTTTTTACGATCATTTTATGGTGGCGCGCGGCCCGTCGATGCTTAGTATCTATAGGTGTGCATTTCTCCTAGCTGTGCTTTCCGCGACTCGTCACAGAGATCTCTTTCGTCAAACGCGAAACACCGAAACATTGTTGATCGTTCCCGAAAATTCGGTTCACATATTCTCGCGAGACGCTTGGATATCGAAACTAGCAGGTGCAAGATAAAGTTTTCGAAAATATCACCTGAAAGGGAAAAAAACAGCCAATTAGATCGCGATCGTTTTAATGATTTCTTTCGTATTTATAGATAGAGGTTAATGAAATAAAAATAGTAAATAAATAACCCTCGAGTGTAGTTTATGAGATGTAGTTCATTTTTATTCATTCCCGTTTTCTTTTCTATATTACTTTCTATCAGTATTTTTCAATGTATTCGCTATTGTTATGATAAGTCAGGCTTGAGATTCTTTATTATTAATGTATGTAAAGCGAGAAAAACTGAATTTAATCTTTGTTTTGCACCTGCTAGTTTCAATATCCACAGTTCTTGAGAGTCAATAAACGAATATATCCTTTATTAATAATTAGCGCATATATAATACAAAACACTATCGCTTCGTGCAACATCTCACATCCAAGATTCCAAAATTATACAATGCTGCAATGCATCTTAAATGTTTGAACATTTCATACTCACATTACAAGATAGGTAAATTCTCGAGATAGGTAGCTCCACTGCACCATTCAAGCCAACGCTTAAACTTCGTAACGAACTTCCTCTGCACAGCCAAGAACACACGAGTCAACTTTACTCCGTGGTGATATCCTAGTTCAGCTTTTGTCGTGTTGAACACGTCGAATGCCGAGAGACGCGAGTCACCGTTTAATGAACGAACGAACGAACGTGTCGTTGCCGAGCATGATAAACCGTGCGATCGAATCGACCGTTCAAAAGATGAGGGTCAAATGAAGCAGACGGACCGCCTCGGCCAGATTTCCTCTTGGGGTTGCAACTTTCTCTTTGTATGAAAAAATTTCTAGGCACCGACCTCAGCGAGGACTGAAAATTCGGGTTACCGTCGGTACCTTGAAGTCCTGGATCGATGGAAATTATTTGTGAAAGTTTTAGACGAAACTATTCTGACAGGCGAGATTTACGATTTTTCGCTGAAGTTAAAAATAGCAATGTTATTAGAGAGATTCTAGTTTCAACGGTGGCACGAACTGTTTCTAAATTTTAAAAAATTTGAATTTGTGAAGTGTAACGACACGTATGTATATGGTATCACAAAATCTTATAGATAGATTATATTGTTCAAGCAATTAGATAATTTTTAACATATTCCTTTCTTCCAACAATTATCCTTTGTAGATTATATTTCTGGATTTTAACAAATTTGATTTACAAGGTGTAATAATATGTAATATTAGAACAAGTAGAGAATTTCAGTATATTCTTTTCTATCGTGTACTCTTTTTAGTTTTCTCATAATCGTGGAGATAATACCTCAATATTCAATTCTATAGAATATTTTTTGTTAACTATAGGTTTGTTGAGTGGTACAATAAATGGTACTGATCTTTGCAATTCCCTTGAGCAACACTGTATAATGTAGTTCTTATTTTTTTTAATTATCTACCAACAGACGCTTCTTGTCTGAGCTTAAGAGAGCAGGGTAATGCCAAGGAAATGTCAACAGAACGTTTACAAAGATGAATGCCACTCGAACTTCAAGATACAGTCATAAAATAAGTCTACATTTTTCAAATTTATACAAAGGAAGAATTTTATGGCCTTTCGTTTGTCATTATTTCTTTCGTGATCAGTGTAACTTTTATTCAAATATTTGCTTTTCTCTTAATATTTAAACTTTCTAGGTGTGTGGAGATCTTCGTAATTGGCAGCAATAATGTTCTTTATCCTCGTTCGAATGAATTATTTTTCCAATAATTTGAAATAAGTAAGTATTCCCTCTGCTCGAAGAGAGGGAAGGAACAAGAACCTAGTGTACTCGGAGGGATCAAGCAGGCACGTTTTTCCATGTGCAGCTTTCGGGTAATTCCACGGCTATGGTGTTTACGCGCGACGGTGAAAGCCAGGATTGAATGCTAAAGAAAGGCCAGGACGAAAGCGAGGGAATCATATTTTAGTTGAATTATTTATAGAACGTTACTGGAAAAAGGCGCGCGTAAATCGTCTCGTCTTTCTCGAGATGATCTCACCTCGAAGAAGGCGAAGAAAAAAGTATACTCCGGCGAATGGGAGAAAAAGAAGTAAAAAGGAAACCGGAAATCGATGTCCCCTCGCGAAACGAGAATAGAATTTTTTGAAAGATAATTTGATAAAATTCACCCACAGATTTAAAGAAATACTCTGAGAGAGATAGGATTGTTCGAGCTTAGTTTCAATTTCTTTAAATTTCGTAAAGTGTTGAAAGTGTCGAGGGAAGAATTAGAATTTTCTGAGTGAAAGGAGTGATGGCAAGAAGAATATCGAGCGAATCATTGGGATTCTCTTTTGTAGCCAAACTACATAAAAAACGAAATGACTCTTAATGGGTTATATCGTCCGATCGTTCACCCCACGACGGTTATTCGTTCGATCGGAGTTTCGAGCTTTGTGGTATCTTGGCGTATCGTTCGAAAAGCTGGTTGATGTAGGACGGAATTCGCCGATAAATCGAAATTCAAGCGAAAGGGTAGAGGAAGCTGGTCGGGACTGCTAGCGAAATTGAAGTCACGGCATCTGGCTACCTGCTTGTGATATAAGCTCTATCTACAATATCGCCTCGATATCTGATCCCACGATAGAGGTACCAGGTCTAAAAGTCTCGAAGTTAATCTTATTTAACGACCTGCCATATTCTAGTAAGACACCTTTCATTTATTTTTGTAAATTTACAATAGATTAAAAAATATCTCACTTTTCAATATAATCTGACATAGACAATAGATGTATGGGATATTTGTTTTACTTAATTGTAACTTTACTGGAAACACTAGTTATTGCCACACTCTGAAATTTCAAAGAAATCCGTTTTTTTAGTTTCGACCTTCTGTGCAATTTTACATGCTTAACAACTGCTTTTATACGTCTGTTTTATGAAAATAAAATTTCCGTGCAACTTGGAACTTTCTCTGCTATAAAAATTCCTATTTCAAAGAGTTGAAGAATATTAAATGCAAATGCTAAAATGTTCAAGAGATCGTCCCCCCACGAGAATGGTCCCCTAAATAAAGATAAGAACCAAGGCTGCCAAGGATTCCAACTCTCGGATTATTAGGTTACAAAAACCGCAATACATTGTAAAGCAACCCTTGTTTTTCCATCAGCGTTATCATGCCTCGTCTTCGCTCGGGTATGGGAGCGTCCGTCGAGGCGGGTTCTTCCTTCGCGGAGCACTTTATCTCGGGACGATAGAATGCAAAACAGTGTCGGCAAAAACAAGCTGCAGGAAAATCGACAAGTAGTCTCCTGACGAGGAGTCGGAGGAGGAGACAGAGGAAGACGAGGGCGAGTCGATGGACAGAAGAGCGACGAAAGATCTTGGGAGACTTTGCCTGATGAGGACGGTTCCCATGACGACGCAACGCAACCCCAGGAACACGAAACGGTCTAGGCATCCTTGACTCAATACCGGCTCGCCATATACTCACGTAGAGCCTCGCATCGAACCTCACCACTACGTCTTCGGTCTTCAAACCCTCTTAAGCTCTGGCTGATATTCGTCCCTCGCCCCTTGCACCGCGTCCACCCACTTTCACCACCACGTCCCTGTCCAAATGGAATATCCCACGCTTATACTTTGTTCCATCTGCGGGATCCATATCGTCCGCTCGCGTATATATACGTGTAGGTAGGTGTTGCACGTACGTGCACGTGTGTGTACGTGGGACAGACGACGTGCGAGCGACAGACGAAACGCGGAATACAAACGATGAAGCGCGCTAACGAGAAGGAAAAGAAGAAGAAAAGGAAAGGAAAGGAAAAGCGCGAGCGGACTTGGAATTACGGCATTAAGGGAGTCGCTGGACTTGGACTCGCTTTTTGCCGATTCGAACACGTTGCCTGGGGAAAAGACGAACGTGATGTGAGATAAACCGGCAACCAATGGGGCATTAGCTTCTGTGTTACTTCTTCTGGAGTTTTCGGTGTAGCGATTGAATTTCTGGCTTCGATTTGAAAGGAATACGTTTGAGACTTTAACGACTCTATTTTTCCCCCCTCTCGTTTCGTGTTATCTTAATAAACGTGGACGATCGATATCGAGTATAATTCATCGTTTTGTCACACTTGGAAATGTCGTCTGACTTTTCAGCTTGGATATAAGAAACCTTCTTATCTGAAAAAGGCGGTTCCCGCGAAAAGGGTCGAGTCCTAAAAATTCTACGACGAGTGTGTATACGTGCCGATACTGCGTTTCGAAATGCCTTTCTAGAATTTCGAAACACTAATCTACGAATGCTCCATCCTCCGGTATAACCTCTCGAGTCTAAGAGCCTTTCAAAACAGAGCCACGAGTGGTATTGATCTCTCAAACAATTAAAAAACAAAGAAAAAGCTCAGGTAGCCGGCCGCTCTCAATTCCCATCGAGCGTCATAATTCGAGAGCGTAGATTCCATCTCCGAATACATAAATTCGCGAGTATAATGGGTTCCGAGGATAATCGAGCAGAAGAAGGCCAATCGACGGCGAGAGTTGGGTCAGCCTGGTGGCTCGGCCAGCGGGAATCACAGGGAGAAACCTGGACTGGGAATTGGAGGTCTGACCGAGCGCGCACGCCACTGCCATGTTGGAACGGGATGTCGGGAACGGGATCCGCGATTGGTCGCGCAGCCATACCGCCTGCCTGTGGAAACGAGAGGGCGTCCCGGTGCTGGCGGCGTTCCACGCGAAAGGCGTCTCGACGCCCTGCTAAAAACGGCACGCGTCACGTCACACGCTTATGGGGAAACTCAACCCCTTTTCCACCCCTCCGGCCAGGCCGCCGTCGGAACCAGTTCACCCAGTCGCGGAGACAACGAGTTTCGACCCCTCAGCCCGCAAATACCGTATATTTCAATTTCCCCGTCAGCGATTAATGAACACTTCGCTCGCTGCGAACTCGTGGAGGTGGTGTTGATTTTTACGAGCGATTCTCGTTGAATTTTGAGCTTAAATGACGTGCCACGCACGTGGAGAATATTTGGCCGAAAATTGCGATATTTTCACAGTTTTCAGTATATTGAAATATAACCCAGGCAAAACGAAATAATAAATTTATTACTTCTTAGTGATAACTCTATTCAGTGGTACACCGATGAATTCGAAAAGAAGACGAATTACTGTATACGGTTTGGTCACTCGTTATGGTCCGTGAATCAATTACTAGCGCAAGAGGTTAACGTGGATGACTAAGAGAGAGAAGTATTGGAAAGTCGATTTCTATAAAAAAATACTTGTTGAGTTTTAGAGTCAAATTTTTGAAGAGAGAGAAAAAAATAGTTGATACTGCACGAAGGGAAATAGATAATTGTACCACAAGTACCTTTGGTCAATTATTTGCAGCCTACGATCTAACAGTTTACGATCTGATTTTTATTACAGGTAAAAAAATTTCCAAAGACAGAAGGAGAAAAACATAGAAAGTTAAATTATTATATATGGGGGATCGCTGCTTCTAAAAGTAGACAATAGAAAGTATGAATTCTCCTGCTCTTCTCCCCTCTATACTCCTCTCGTATGAAATCTCGAGGTCGTTGAAGTTTAGATGCGAAATAGGGTTGAATTTCCGAGCAGAAGAAGGAGAATGTATCTTGCGGATGAATGATCGTTGAACTGCACTCGACCGATCAATTGCTGCTTGAACGGTTTGATGTAATATTAAGAGCACAGCCGAGTACTATCCGAGTCTCAGAAATAGGATCGGGTTAAATAAATAAAAGTTGGAGCGTAATGTCTTCGTCGTTCTCAGGATGTTCTTCTAAGAGCCAGGGTTGGTGGCCATTGTGGAACGTAATTTTGCAGGAAACTTTTTTCACGATTCGAGTTTCGTAATCTCCCGTTAGGGGTTTCCGCGCAATGAGTGCAACCCTTTCTGCTGAGCTTTTTAGTACTGCTGCCTGGCGTAAATTAAGACTACCGTTGGCTCCTCTGGGATTGAATTTTTTTTAACTATCTTGGCTGCGTTGTGTCTTCTTTCTTTCTTTTTTTTAGTAGAGCTTCGTTCATTTTGGAACGATGAACGACACGCAGCTGGTATTTATCATTGAATTAATTTTGTTCTGATATACGGTGAAATAAAAGAAAGTTGATCGAACGTCTTGAGGATTTTTATACTTTTTATAAAAATTATTGTTTCTTGTTTCGTTTGTTTGACAAAAGTTGAAAAAATTTTATACGTTTTGAGAATCGTCGCGGAAATGATGTTTGTGCGAGTTTGTGTTTATTAAAAAAATCTGTCTGCTACAAACCACATACAGACAATAAACAGTGACAAAGGCTGCTATCGAAAACGTGCACTTGTAGTAATAAAGTAAATGAACCTTCGGCGGTTAATATATTTCATTGTAATTCGCAGTTGATAGAAAAAATGGTAAACTATTGTCGATGAGAGAATTTGAAAAGAATGAGAGTCTCAGATAATTTAGATCTTTTTTGTCTATGATTTCTCAAATATTTATCTTGAATATCTTTCGGTACCGTGTAGTTTTTCAACCTTGTTCAAAATTTTGTCACTTTTATTGTGACTTTAGAAAATGAAAACATTTTATAATATTTTGTTTTTTAACATAAAATTTAATTGAGAAATTATACATATTAATAAGGTTTTATACATTTTTATATTTAATTCAAACTTGAGGTATTTTTTAATATTAGGAAAACGCAATATACGAAAATTTTTTTTATTCCTATATTTGATCAAATCTGTCCACGATTAAAAACGTCTAATAATTGAAATAGCATTTTTTAACAAACCTGTTTATAATTAATTATCTAAAAAAAACTGACAAGAAATTTTCTTTCTATTCATAAAAATTCCTGTTCACAATCAAATACCTATCTAAAAAAAAGAAAAGATTATTCGATACGACCATTTTTCCGCCTCTTCAATTTCATCAAAATTTGTCGCACGGCTTGCTTCGAAAAATTTGCATAAGTCCGTCATAGTTTCATTCAACCTGCAATCGGTTCGACAACGATGGCGCGTAATCGTCGCGAGCCATGGGACTTTTAATTCGATTACACGGCGAAATGCGTGCTCACGGCACGACTGGACGACGTTAAATGGTAAATGGACGGCTTCTGCGAAGCGTTTCATAGAAATGGCATAAGAGAGCCACCCTCCGTTGGGGTTAGATATAACAGGGAAGCAAGAGCTTTCTCGTGTCCGGCTGTTGCGCACCCTCGACCAATCTCTTCTGTACACACCAATGTTGGCCAGCGATGTTTTTCACGCGACCAACCTTCCCTCCTTACTCTTACCTCGTTTCTCGACGGTAATATTCCTCGTGGCACGTCCTGCCCACATTTTGCCAAGCTTTACCATTTTCATCCCTCTCGCTCCCTCCGTAGCTTCGTGCCGTTCTGTCCATCGACTAGAGAACCTTTTGTGTCGACTAAATGGCGAGGATTTGTCTATCAACCATGTGAGATGCCTGGCTTTCGAGAATGAAAGCTGTGACACGGTAATTCGGCGGGAAAGTGTAGATACCTGAATTTTTTATTTTCAAGGTTTTAAAACATTATTGGATAATAATCGCACGATCATTTTGCTGAAATGAAATTTTATGATAGTGGATGCTTCATGTCCACTACAGCTACAATTTGACCTACTTAAAATTTTTGGGAAACAGATAAAGAGATAGAGATTTTGCAGAAGAATTTTTGTGGAGATGTATGTTATGTGTATGTTATATAAAATATTTTAAGGATTACCAATGACTGACATGATTATCCATATTGGTAAAAATTGAAAATTGTTTCGATACTTTCATGATCTCTACGAAATATATTCTTGTGTTAAATATGTTGGTAATTTTCATAGAATACATTTTTCGATATATATTCAAATTTCAAACATACCATGAATGTCAAAAATATTGTAGTATTCGTTGAAAAAAGTTCTGTGATAAGTATTCAAATACTTTCGTGAGCAACTGTAACTTACATATAGGAAATAATTAAATTTATTGAGAAATTTGTCGAGAATTCAGACTCGAATAAATAGATTCAGTTGCCAGAATTCGAGCAGTAAAGATTTAATCGATACGAATATGGTTCAAACACTTCGTCGCAAAAATACCATTTCCCTTTACATCTCATCTTTCTCTCGCACGCTCGGTTGACAAGTTTCCTCTCCTCGTTCGAACGGTGTTTACCAGTCTGCCGTAAACTCATCCCCGGAGAATTTAGTTCCGCAGAGAGCGTTTCCGCGTTTTCTACCTGCAGGCTCTATTTCGATATTTACGCTCGGCGCGTTGAATCGAAATTCATAGGTGCGGTCATGATTGAATTTGCTGACGTGGGAAAAGAATCTCTTCCTAAATGCATTTTACTTTCCCGTGACATTTCGAAATTCGAGAATTTTCCTACGAGAAAGAAACGTCGTACGTTGTCGTTCACTGGACGAAGCGGCGAGAAGTGCTACTTTTCGTTTCCGAAACAGAAGCAAGATTGACTATTGGTTGGTTTATGGCTGTACAAGACATAGGACTTTATACCTGGAGCGGTATGCCCAACAAAGATCTACATAAATCGGACTCGCAGGGGACTATATTGTAGTTGTCGATGAGCTTTACTTTCCTTTCTCTCTGTTCTAGGTTGATATTTTTCTTTGTAACCAAGTAATCAAAAGGCCTCAAAGTGTACGGCACCGTGGAGAAGACGTTTCACCCGTTCGAGCTGTGCAGCAGGTCAGTTGAATTTTTAAATGCCTGAAGAGCTGTTAACTCTGTTTGATATCGTTTCGATACTAACAGAATTTGAGAAACTTTGATGAAAAATTAAAAAAAGAAAAAACTTAAGCATTGAAAAATTTAAAACATACAGTCTTTAAAATACAAAGCTGTTTATTCTCACCGCTGCGATCGAACGAAGAATTCAAGTAAAATTTATCATTCACACGAAATAAAAAGTAAATAATTACAATTACGAATCGATTGTGAACAGTGAACACGTTTGATTACTGTTTTACTCAAGATAACAGTCACAAAATCCAAAGATTATTATGGTATTCGCGATAAGAGAATGGTAGAGAGAACGCATCTAAAATAAAAGTGAGATACGTGGGAGTAACGTAATGCGGCAATCGATCGGAGAGACGCGACATTTATGAAACATTCTGGATTGAACGTGTCATCATTTCACTGTGTTTGCGAATGTTTCAGGCTTTCCCGCGTGTTCCAGCCGGGAACACTGGCCGGTATACAAGGTGAGTTGCGCACATGTCCATTCCTTTATTTTTCCTTTTGTATCTTATCGTTCAAATGAAACCATTACTCGCCTACGGGCCCCTTTCGATATTTCAATTGTCCTTCAACACTCCTTTTATCGAACTCACGAACGCGTTGCACTTGGAAAATGAATCTCAGTGACAATTGACTGTAAAACGATCTCGAAACGAAGAGACAGACACTTGGATGCTGAGACGAGGAAAGAAACGAAGTACAACGAAATATATACATAAATCCAAGAGATTAACTAGACCGAAATTAGTTTTCTCGAATTTACAAACGGATTGCAACTGGAAGATATCCGATCTCAGTTACCCTTGGCAATCGATTATAAAAAGATCTCTCAACAAAGGAACAAGACAGATCGATTTCTTAACAAGCAGAAAGAGAGTGATGTTGAAAATGATCAGAAAAGAACGAACGACGAGAGGAAAAGGAATCGCGTCGTTTCGTCGTAAAGCGACTCGACTAGATTTCGTTCAGACTGGACGAGTTAATTCGTTTCTCGCAGCCAACCACGAAACCTCGGAACTAAAAAAAAGTCGACGATCACGTACGATCCTAGGTACGTACTTGCCGTAAACAGGAGGATTGTGTACAACTGCGTCGCACTAAAACCCATAGCTACTAAACCGCGCATACTACCTATAAATGGGCAGGTTGCTATAAAGCCCATTCATGATCGCGTCTCGCCTGTACAACAAACGTCAGGTGGCTCGCGCCTCCCTCGCGATTTATCGCACTCCCGGTCGAGCAAGAGTCTCGTACTTCCAACTTCCTACGCAAGCACGATGACACACGACCTCGGTATCGATACATCGCGGAGAGTGATTCGACACAATTCAATTTGAAGTTACAAGTTGTTCAACCATTGAGCGCACGATCTTTTTTTTTCTCGATTCGTAGATTAACAATGCGGAATCTGACGAACTTCCCGACGCTACGCATTTTC
Organism: Tetragonisca angustula; assembly: GCA_036937485.2. NCBI lineage: Eukaryota > Metazoa > Arthropoda > Insecta > Hymenoptera > Apidae > Tetragonisca > Tetragonisca angustula. Next base: position 29,268 of record JAWNGG020000387.1, on the reverse strand, counting down.
ACTTTTTCTCAGTGAGAGTTTTCTAGTTGAATAGCTTGGAAAGTGAAGGTTCCCAGTAGATATCTAGATTAATGCAAGAAACAGGATAGAATCGTAATTTATTCGTTTAAAAATTCTGATCCATCATGTTTGCTGTAACCTCATCGTAAATTTTAAAGCCTTCCACGATATGGAGCTGTCTTCTTTTTGATGGTTACGACATCGTTTAGAAACGAATCCCGTATGAATAACAGAGTTCAGTTGGAATTCAAAAAAGACATTTGTAGATTTCTCGCGAGTTGATCACTTCACTATTCGGCCAATTACATAACTGGTCGTTAACCATCGATTTGTGTTTCAGAGTCAAGTTCAAGACGTCACCAAGTTTACTGTTGTCAAGCATACTCTGTTCATAAATATTCAGAGAAAAATCCTAGTGTCAAGTTTGTTCTTCAATGCACATCTGTCTTTTTCAAATCCAAATGTTTTCTATGGTGTGCTTATATTCGCTGTTTCTTTGTCGTTGTTCTTTCCACTTTGCCACGTAATGGCGAGACATTTCTCTTTCTATAATTAAAAGAAATAAGTGAAGTACAATTGTACATGTACAACTTAGGAGGCATTCAAAGGAAATGATAAATATCCGTCTTAAATATTCTATAAACTTTGTGGATTTTTATGTCTTTCAATTTTCTATCGATACATAAATTGTAACAACGTACATAAATTCCATTTAATGAAGTAAAAATTTAGCTATTATCAAATATAGCGCTCCTGCTCATTCCACTTATCTAAACCGCGAAATCCTATTACACAAACCTCATAAATATTCAGTGTCTACTCCCCATGGATGAATTTAGAAAAATAGAGGACCCTATTCGAAATTTTACACTTAAGACTGATTCAGATAGACACTCATAAATATTCAGTGGCTACTTCTCGATGGATTCAGAAAACTGGGGAACTGTATTCGAAATTTTTTTAATCACACAACTTACAATCCATGATTAGTTAATAGATTTGCTAACGTACATGCTTACTAGACGCTTAGATAATAATTTGTAATTTATTGGCTGATTAAAAGGTGTTTCGCGTGCGTGGCGCGATCTAGTGAGGTGTGAGCTTGATGGACAGATGGAAGACGTATGTACCACCGTTGTTAGGAGTTGTTGTCAGATCGTTTTACTTTACTGCCCCATAAAAGTACCGAGATTTAGACTGCAGTACTATCCATGACGTATCGTCGTCAGACGTATGCGTATGCACGTACATTAGGAGTATGCCTGAAATTTCGGGTTCGAGTCAAGCTTACACAAAGGTAGATTTCAGGTAGACCAACGATTTCGGATCGAGTTGGAAAAAGGGGGATAGGATCAGAGGATAACATTTTATTCGAAATATTTACTGAAATAATGTAAAGAAAAAGAGTAAGGAGTTCTTTTTTCACAATTTTGGTTTATTTAGTAAATTTATTTTCAGTACAATTTCTTGTTCGAACATTTTGTTAATTAATTTGTTTGCGTTAGGCGAGCTTGTTATCGTTGCAAATGAAAACAAACGCTCTACTGGAGCAGAAGATAGCGAAGGGGTGTTATATTTCAAAAATATATTTTTAATTATAGGATATGCGTTCAGAGATATGTAATCATTTCTATTATCTGTAAAAAATAGTACAAGAATTTCTACATTATCATTTGTTTGTAAATGTTGGTCGGTTGAAGTAGATCGATCCCGCTTCATTATAAGCAGAGCAAATTTATTAAATAAACCAAAATTGAAAAAAAAGTACTCCCGACTCTTTTTCTGTACATTATTTCAGCGAATATTTTGAATAAAATTTTATTCGAAGAATTTATTCGAAATGTTACACGAATAAAATTTTATTCAAATAATGCCCAACTCTAATTCTATCCTCCTTGAACTTTTTCCAACTTAATCCGAAATCGTCGGGCTACCCGACTTTGTGTAACAATCGAGTACCCGCACAACCCTAACGTACATACACGCGGCGTGACACCGTGCGTGGCAAGATCGTAGCGGAAAGTATCATCCTCTTTTCGCGCGTGACGTCACGCTGGTAAAATAGCGGAGAACGGCCGAGAGGACTCGGTCATTCGTTCGCCGCGATTCCTTGAAGTTCACAGCATCGGTTCGTATTTGTGTCAACGAAATTGCGAAACGAACGAAGAACATGGGTCATTAGGACGATTGGGTTCATGGTTCTCGGGTGTTTTACGTTCTGACAGAATCCGTTGGAGTTTGATTTACCGATATTTTCACAATTTTCTGCATTTTATTCCAAAAGTGTGAGATTTGAATTGGCATGGATTGAGCAGTTGCGTTTGGAGTGAGAATTAAGACGACAAATTCAGGTAACTCGAACGATTGTTCAAGCAACACGATTCTAAGCATACAATTTAACGACGATAACGGGTGGTCGTTACTCCGCGAGATAATGGATATCGTAAAAGGCGCAGTGTTCGATGACGGAAAGTCGCGGTCACGAACGAACAGTGCGTGTCTCAGGAATCGAATAATCCAGATGGTCTCAGTTCTCCTTTCTATTTGAAAGAAGAAAAAAAAAAACAGATAGAAATAAATAATCTTGGATCCCGTAAATTTATTTTGATTTTTGCCATTTCCACACCCTACGAATTTCTCGACTCGTTCATCGCGCGAAAAGAGAAAGAAGCGCGTGAGCGCCAAAGATCTCGATTTGAACACCTGCTGTTCGTCAGTCAGACTACGAGCCTACGATCTACGAGTCAGACGTTCAATCTTTTTTTTTTTTTTTTTTTTTTTAGCCAGAAACCGCGTTTTAAATCGAACGAGGGCTTTTTTAGAAATTCGAGAGAGGCGGCACGCGCGTGTTCTCGAGTCCTCGCGTGTAGACGGTCGCGCCGCATTGTGCAGGCTGATTCTAGCGCGATGCAGAGAAGGGAGAGAGATAGATTAGAGCTGGATGGGCGAGGGTAGGAAAGGCGTACGGGGCTTGTAGCTTGGCAGAACGCAAAGTGGAAGGGGCAAGTTCGTTCAGGGGTTTGGTTATCAAACGATCCGAGAGATCGCGCTCGAGTCGCGTTCAGCCCGTTTGTACGTCGAGCCGCGGGCAGAGCTCTCAGTTGTTCAGTTGAGCACAGTGAAGGCAGAAGAAAGCGAGTCTTTTCGTGTGTGTAAATAGCGTGCGTGTGTGCTTGGACGTTCTTCCACGGGGATTTGTAGGGCTCTATTATCCGAGGAATCTAGGAGGTGCATATCATTTGACATTTGACGAGTTCACTGCCCGACTTTTAAGGATTCCGAGAGAAGATGAAAAAAAGAGCGATGATCTACTGATTGCGGCGATTCCGTCTACAACGATTCGTTCGATTCGTGGATCGCGCGGGCCTCTTGGACGGATAAAAAGAAAAAGAAGAAAGAAAAGAAATCGAAATCGAAGGATATTTAAGGAGGCTGAAAGACAGATAAAGAATTAAGGAGAGTAAGTGACGGGTGAAGAAGAAAGTGCGCGTTCGAGTGAACGTCGCGTGTGTATTCGAAGAAAGTAATGAGCAAGGTGACAGTTGCCTTTGAGGAAGGAGGCGGGACGACATGCAGCTGAAGCATGATCTGGACGACGATAGCAAGATCGGTCGAACAGTGAGAGAAACGTGCTCGTACCGTACGGTCGATGCGACGTGCTGCTCGGTACAGTCGCCGAGAAGACCACGATTGCCAAGTGTCCTGACCGCGATATGTTTCAGCCGCGTACCGCTCGTTGATCGTTTCGAGCATCCATCATCGCCGACGACGTTCGACGATCGCGTAGTTGCGTCCAACGCGCGAAACGAGAAATCAGTCATCGACTGATCTCGAGAAGAAGAAACCAGAGAGTGCAACATCTTAAAAATTGCAATTCCATTAATCGTTGCACGTTATTAAAAAAAAAGAAAAAAAAAAAGAAAAAAAGAAAAAAGAAAAAAGAAAAAGAAACAATCTAGAAGCGACCGATCGGTTATAAATGTTTTCAAACAATCATTTCTAAAGGAGTGCTGTGTCATTTTTTTTGTTTCCGTTTGTTCCAACGTCGCGCGCCGTGCAACATCGTTGGACCTCATCATCGTCACCGTCATTGTTGTCCGATCACTGGATCTTTCGGACATTTGGGACTCGACTCGCTCACTGACGACCTTTCCCCGCACGTGGCCCGTGCTGCTTGCCACTCGTCAACTTTCGTCGACGTTTCTTGGACGCGTTGCCGCGTTGGTGGTGGTGATGGTGCATGGACCTTTTCTCGACGGATTTGTTACGCATTTTATCGCGCCTCTGGGCGTCTTCATCTCCCTCTCTGTCTATCTCCGAGCTCGCTCCGTCCGCTCGTCCATCCGTTTCTCTCGCTCTATCTCGCATTCGCGTTCTTCGTCCTTCCTTCCCTCTGTTTCTCTTCTGCTGGACCGCCGTGTACCATCTCCCTCCATCTCACGCTTATCTACCCCTCCACCTGTCTGCCTCGCCGCTGCACACCCTCTCTTCCCTCCGTCAACCCTGCCCGCACGATCCGCGTACACCCGTACAATTTTCTCTACCCCCACCTTCCGTGTGCCTCCTCTGTATCTTCACACGCGTTTTCTTTATTTATTCCGCGATTTCACGGAACAACGCAACGCTCCGCACACGATGAACAACGCGGCCCTTCCGTTACGTTTTTAAAACTCGTCGTCTCGCGTGCCAACTCTCGCGCACGGTATTTCCATCGCATCTCGCGCTCTGACCATTGGTCGCCGATCTTCGTCGGCTACGCTCGACGAGACCGTCACGTAAAATCGACGCGAATAACTATCGCGTCGCGACTTCTCTTTTGTTCTCCCACCCTCCTTCCTTCTTCTCGTCGTTCACCTCCTACCACTTCTCTTTCTCCTTCTTCACCTCTCCTTTGCTTCTCCTTCGTTCTGTACCGATTCCTCTTCCATCGAGTATTCTGTCTTATTCTGTCGGACTACTAACGTTTACTCGAAACGTGTTACGTCGGCTCGTTCCTGTTCATCCTTGAAACGTACATACGTGCGCGTCGTAAACGCAACCGCGCGAAACGACCATGCGATTCCGGTCCTCGGTCGACTGTTGAAAAATCGATATCGCGTATTCCCGCGCTTGGTCCACCGCTGCCACTACTGGTTTCCCTCGTTGCGGGCATCGTCGTTATAACACCGGCAATTACCCGCCACCATCTGCACCATCGCCGATCACGTGGCTTGTTCGACGGCGACCCTGTACGACAATGTTCACGCCGCGCCGCTGTGCGGCTCCGGCGTGGGCCACCCTGGTTCCGTCACGCCGATGGGGTCAGCCACCGGAGCGGGGAATTCCACCGGGGTGACTTGGTGGGCCATGATGAACGGTTCTCTCTACGAGGACAGCCCACCACCGATCGCGCCATCCGCTTCCAGCCTCATCTCGCTCCAGCAGCAGCAACAACAAGCAACATCGACGCCGGCTTCTCACCAGCAAGCCACAACACCGACCTCGCCGACTGCACCGACCGCTTCTTCGGCAGCGAGTGCGCCTTCCGCGCCTACAGCCAGTGCCAGCTCGACCTCGCCGAGCGCTTCCTCGGTAGCGAGCAACAGCGCGCCAGGCCCACTCCACATACCGGCCAAAAGGTTGACCGCCACGCCAGCCGCTTCTTCCTACGGCGAGGTCGGTTGTGTCGAGTCAACAGCCGCACCCGCCACTGGACCAGCGGGCGTCATTCGTCATTCCCACTCGTCATCGGCCGGCTCCCAAGGAGGCTGGAGTTACAGTCCTCATCATCCCCAAGACTCTCACTACTCATCCGCTGCGACTGACACCCTCAATCATCATCAGACATACGGGGGCAATAATCCCCCGACCTATTACAATCTGGCGGCAGATCCTACCTCCACTTCCGGTTCCTCCAGGGACAACCGGAAAGCTGGTACGCTGAGTTTTTGGTCACCGGCCGCTGCGACAACGGGCGTCGCTGCAACACCTGGCTCCAGTTCTGACTACAAATCCTACAACTCGGCCGGTGTTGCGACCACCAGCTCCTCGACCGGTGCTGGATCCTCCTCCGCAGTCACGGGTGCCACCGATCCGGCCGTTTCTTCCTGTCATCAAAGCTTCTCGCAGAGTTGGTGCAACTACGCGCCATACACCACGGCCAGGCATCATCATCCGGTGGACACGGCTGGCCATCATCATCCTCACTCGCAAGCCGGAGTTCCATACTTGACACCGTCCGCAGCCGACGACCGAGGAAGGGTCACCGCTGCTATGGTAGCCGCCGAAGGGGCATTTCCTCACGATGGATACGGCGGCCTTAGGAATTACGGGGCGCCTGAGCCTGTCACCTCAAGTCCGTACCCACCTCCAGGTAAGCATCGACTCCGTCTTCCTCTCTGTCTTTCATTCATCTTGTTTCTTTTCAGTTAGGCTCTGCCAACGAGGTAACATACATACACACATACGTACATACATACATACATACATACATACATACATAAGCGCCCTATGCGCACGCGAGAGCTTTTACTTTCCACGAACGTTTGCTCGCGAATCGCGCCAATTTGCTCGCTCGTAAACGCAAGGTCATTCATGCTGTTGTGTACGTGCACCGGCGAGTCCGCGGGGAAACGAAACGAAACGAGTCTGAAAACGACTCGCCGAAAGTCGCAAGAGATCGTGCTCCGAATCTCTCCTAGCTCTTTCGGCCTTGAAACGAATCAACGACAACAACGGGCGAGCGAGAACGAGAGAATCGGAGAGAGAGAGAGAGAGAGAGAGAGAGAGAGAGAGAGAGAGAGAGAGAGAGATGGAAAATTTAAATGATCGAAATCCGCGAGGATCCTGACCTGTCGCACCAGCGACCCGCTCGCCGTTCCATTCACGTGTTTGGTCATTCTCTTTCGTCCCCACTTGCTGTCGTTCTATTCTATTCTCGAGACCCGGGAACCCATGAAACGTCGCATGAGCAACAACGAACCGCGGCAGGTTTATTGGCGGCCGTAACTCGTCGTAAACTCTGGCGTGTGCCTCCGATCAGCTGATCCGTTCCATGACCCGTGCACAGCCGTCTTCGTTCTTCTCTTGCTAACGACAGTTCTCGCTTCCCCTCTTGCGATCACTGTCGCCGAGGCTCTCCTTTACGCCTCTGTTTGCTTCTTTCGTTCCAGCCTTTAACCCACTTCGACTTACTTTTTTACCTCTGCAGATTCCTGTTCGTTCGGTTAGTTGCATAATCGATGGCAAACTGCGTCGATGGTGGACGCGTGTGCGAAACGCACGACAAATGATACACAGTCAGGGACACGGCCCGGAAGAATCTGGAGGAGGCTGAAGAAAGGTCAGCGAAGCAACGAAAAGCTCGAAACGGCTGGCCGAGAGATTCTAATCGGCTGGCGCGATACCAGTATGTCGTGGAGGAGAAAGAGAACACGCGTCCCTTTCCGAAATCGTAAAGAATAGGAAAATACGAGACACGATGGCTGCTCATACGGGCACGCTCGGCCCGATAAACGAGATAACGTTCGCGTGATCCTCTCGGCCTCGGAGTTAATCGTATGCGTGGTAGGGAGTTACACGCGCAGGCGTACGATCCATACAAAGTAGTAGAACGAACGCCGCGTATAGTTTAACCGTGCCCCAATAGATGGCAGCTCCATTATCTTTGTTCGTCTGGCTGGTATTCCGAGACCGCCGGCGTGTCTTCGACGTGTTACTTCCCGAATGCCTTCTCTGGTCGCGCAGGCCTGCGCGATTTTTCGAAAAACAAGTTGTACGCGCCGGCCGGCGACAGCTGCCTACCGTTCGTCGCTTGCCATTCCCCGATCCGATCAGATAACAGCTTCCTGGTTGAAAAATGTCACCTCCTGGAAAGAAAAACCGGTTGCAACTTAGCCGCCACTTTGCGAGCTTAAATGACGTTCAATGTTCGGTGATATAATTTAACGCGCCATTTTCGACCCTTCTCGTCTCTAATTAACGCTGTCGTAGGATTACGATTCATTATCGCACGAGCCATCGCCGAGCAATCGTATCAGTTCAATCCTCGATATCTTATTTCGCGGTGAGTTTTTCACGTCGCAATTTTCGAAATTTCGTAAGTTCTTCTTCTTCTTCTTGGAAAAGTCGACGCTCCGTGATTTCGCGTTAAATCGTTCCGACAAAATTGATTACGAGCGACGGTTGTATCTGAACGATCAAGGAGGGAGGCATTCGTCGCGTTGATATCGGTAGATCGTGGACAGTGGTCGTTTCGAGGGTTGGTGTGATAACCCTCGGCACGCCTCGTTGCTGTCTGCACGCCTGTCGCAAATCGATACGTCATTTGCGCCGCAGTTTCGCGTGCTCGCGCCTCGTCCCTCCTGTACGTTCACATTCGCGAGACATTCTGACCTTCGTTAAAAACTATTTGCATGTTTCAACGCGTTTAGCGAGCAGTATACAATATCGCGCCGATTGAAAAATCGTGTCGCGATACTCCGTGAAACAGGAGGAAACGGGACGGAAGGAAACGTTGAGAAAGCACTAGTAACCAGGGAGTAAGAGAAAGTAAGAGTCAGGACGTGAGCGTGGGTTAGAGCGAGGAGAGGCATAAGACTAGAGGGAGAGTATTACGCGATTTAATAAAGAAGGAAGAAAAGTCGAAGCTTGACTGCTTGAATCCCCCGTACGAAAAGAGAGACGAGAGTGTTTGTTACGTCTTTTTTCATTCTCGTAAACTCTGATCAAAAGGTTTAGACATTCGTGAAGTATGGTCAAGAAAAAGGCTTTCTTAAAAAAAAAAAAAAAAAAAAGAAAAAAAAAAGAACGGTAATAAAAAGCTGGACTTTAAACTTAACCAACGTTATAATTTATTATCGTGTCTTGACGAACGGGCTATTTCGCAATTGTAAATAAACCTGTCTATTTTCGATTCTTTACTTCTGTAAAATACCGCGTTCGAACGTGTTCGTTAACGAATGACGAAGCTAGAGGACATAGCAACGTTTTGCAGCACAGCGAATAACGTCGATAAGGTATCTATAACAAAAGGACAGCAGGTGGGAAAATGAAATTCCAAGCATGTAAATGCGAGCGTGTAATGTTACTAGACAGACGAGGTTGTTGCATTGGTGGCTTTGCAACTAATCCTCACCGTGGTTTGTCCGTACTTGGGTTAAAGATAGACGGAAAGGCCATCCGCTTTCGTAATCCCTTCGTTTCACATGCCACGTTCGCGTATTGCCTTGACTACTTCCAAAAATATGATGTTTATATCTTATGTTTACCGCGCATGTTCAGTTTAAAGAAATGTAGTTTCTTTCTGTAGCTTTTTTCTTTTTTTTTTTTTTTTTTTTTTTTGATTCGAGAATAGAAAATGAGAGGATACTTTTATTTGAACAAATGCTTTTGTCCTCGCGAGCCGGGAACAACGGAATAAATGTTTGTGTAATGCAGATGAGATTTAACCTATCGTTTTATCGTTAATTACGCGAAAATAAATAAATTGTCAGATAAAATTATTTTTTGCATTCGAGAATTTTCATAAATCTTGTTATCGCACGGGGGAAAGGATAAATTTGCTGAAGAAAGGAATAAAATTTTACCCCTCGTTTGAAATTTAAATCTGTTTTTCAATTTTTTTTTTTTAAATTGTTAAACATCCTTACGGATAGAAAAATCGACGATTGTGGTATTCGGTGTACGGCCTCGAACCACCAGCTACAACGAGGAATGTAGCATTTACTAACAGTTCCGCGTTTCACGTCCCCGTTTCATGTTTTCCACACGGTTAGTATGCTCGGTCCAATTATATCATATCGGCTCGTCGTGACGAACCCTTTGTATACGTGCTCCACGTACCTACCTACACGACTGCTTATTCCAAGTGCAAGCTCTGGCACCAGGGAACGCTTTTGGACGTGAATTTCAAGACTTTTTTGTCAGAGAAATTCCAAATAGGGAAACTTGGTCGCTATTTTTTCGGATAAGCCACCTTTGCGTTCTAAAGCACGATCCTTTTTGTTTTAGTTTTGTCACTTTCGAAATTCAACTTTCACATCCAGGAACCTGTCTGGCACTCATTATCTGGTAATAATTTAATATGTGTACGAAATCAAATATCGATTCAGCTGTATCAAATTCCTCTCTCGATCGGAGCACGATCTCGTAAAAATAATTTTAAATTGTTCATTAGTTCTGATTGCATGCATGAATGTCGATCAATCATTTACCATACCGATCGATGATTATCACGAGTAATTACGATAATTGTAACGAATCGGATGAGAAGACAGTATTACAGTATCGATCGGTCAGCTTCGGTTTGTAACACGTAACTAGTGTCAATAGAGATTTCATTCGGAACAAACGGCACTATGTAGTTACGCATCGATACGTCAACTAACGAGTCGATGTATTTGCTCTCGTTTCTGTCGGCCTGCGCGGACCTAATAACTTTGTCGGTCGCTAGGAAAGAAAAAAAAAAAAAAAAGGAAAAAAACAAATATACTCGGATCTTCTCAATATCCGAGATTCATTGAAACGAGAAATCGAGAACTTGCATCCGCTTGCATCGAACGATCAATTAAAACTGAATAGTCAAATCAATTGAAGCATGCCTTAATCTACTTTCAATAAGCACGATTTCACTATCGAGGCAAATTTAATCATCAGCTAATATTTCTAGCTAAGCAGCTAGGTTGTTTGTTACCGGCAAACTAATTGTGTCAAGTGATGTGGGGTTCCTCCCCATCTTCCTTGTTTCCCGCAGGTTCCCTGGCGGGAGTTGGCGTCGGTGTCGGGGTGGCTGGAATGGGCGTCAGTTGTGGCAGCTCGAATCCTCTGGAGTGGACCGGGCAAGTGACAGTACGGAAGAAACGCAAACCGTACTCCAAGTTCCAGACGCTCGAACTTGAGAAAGAGTTCCTGTTCAACGCGTACGTGTCGAAGCAGAAGCGATGGGAGCTCGCGCGCAACTTGAACCTGACCGAGCGGCAGGTGAAGATATGGTTTCAAAACCGAAGGATGAAGAACAAGAAGAATAGTCAGCGGCAGCAACAAAATAACAATAATAACAATAGCAGCGCCAACAATGCGAATCATCACGCGGCCACCGGCAGTCATCATCATCAGAGCGCCGCACACGCGCCACCCTCCAGTCACCACGTGGTCGCGCAGGCGCACCACGCAAACGGTTCCGCGAAGCATCATCAGTGACCCGTGGCCTTCTCTGGGGTCGTCTTCGGCCATCATCATAACAATAATAATCACAGCTCCACGAACGGTTGCGCCGGAAACAACGGTGCTGGTACTGGCGGTGGGACCGGAACCGGGACTGGAAACGGTATCGGCCATTCCGGTAGCCACGCGAACATTGTTACAGGTCACAGCCACACGCTTCACGCGCCTCAACCTCAAACGCCTTTGCCGACCCATGCCGCCGGTGTTTCCAACACCGTCACGCCCCCCACCGCAGTCGTTCATCCGCATATTCACGCACACGCTCATCATCAGTTGGCGCACGTGGCTCAACAGTATCCCGCGCTTCTTCATCAGACAACACCCCACGGCCTGGCTGCCTGAACGTGAAATTCTTCAGGTTTCGACGCCCCAGAGAAATCATTGATGAGTCGTGCTTATTTGCAGACACGGACCCTTGGCTCGACAATGTCGGATAGACAGATATGTAACCGCATACTTATTGAACTTCGTTCAGCAGCTGTTTAAAGACTGCCTACCATTTCTAAGAAGAGATATTCTTTCGCGGTATAATAATAATATTATTATTATTATTTTATTATATTATTTTATTATTATTATTATTATTATTATTATTATTAATAATAATATTATTGTTCTCAATTATTATTATATTTATCCTACGGATGCAGTGGTCCGACGAATGGAACACTGTTGTATAAAAGAGAGTCCTTGAGACGTCTGAACCACCAGACTCTTTTTCGATCGTCTCGTGTTGATATATCAGGTGTTGGTCTTCTTCGAGTTAGTGCGCATTATCATGTGCGGCACCAAGCAATCTGTCCAATTCGTAATTCGGTGGTATTTCCTCCAATTATTCATATTATATATATAGTGAAGCAAATTAGTGTCACTTAGTGTCTGTCCTTCCCCGTCTCAACAATCCATTATTCCCACCTGGACAAACACCTTCCACGCTCCTTACTTCTCTATTCCACCCCTTTGAACATCGGTCTGTACCACTTGCTCGAAACTTTCGATCGTGCATTTACTTTGTCTCCCGCGCTGGTTAGCTCGAGCGATCGATCGACAATCGCGCGGGAACGGTTCAGGAAACGACAACATTGGATCCTATGGCTACGATTCGACGATCAATTCGACCGCAATTGAAAAAAAATAATCACTTCCTAGAAGTGAGTGTATCGGAAGGTGTGCTGCAACGCGAAAAGAGCACGATTTAAAGAAAAAAAAAAAAAATAAAAACGAGCATACAAAAGGAGCTTTCGGTGTTGTTGAGAAATTGAAATATTTCACTTTTGTTAGAGATTTTACGTTTATTTGTTCGATACGTGAAACGTTGATAATCTACTGTCTGTGATCTCGCGGGAAGAACTACGACGATTTTATCGATGCTCGCCCAATCGTCGAGTTCCGCATTATCTAATTACGCGATCGTCGTGTATTAGTTTAATTCCTTGGTGCGTTTTTCTCATCGTTCCGTAGGATCCAACGAACAAGATTTCAACTGAACAGCGAGAGCGTAGGCCGATTTACTATTCCGATGAAGATTAGCGAATTCGTTCGATCATTGACGACCTGCAACAAGATGAAACGATTTAGGTTTAAGCTCAAGACCGATTGTAGATAACTCCTATACTTTTTGTTTGACGTTTCGTCCCGAGGCAGGTCGACTATAAAAATCGGAAAGATCATAATGAAAAATCGGGACTAGGCCTGTTCGTAAATTTTTCGGTGCAATAACTTGTGAGAACAGCAGCTTTCTCGCGAACAATTACATCGAGGATATATGTGAGACGGACCTAGCCCAAAGCAACCAAGATTTAGTCTAATTGTTATATTCATCGCCTACCAAGGATTTACGAACTCTAGTACCTATAACTCGTATATTATATGTAAAGAAAAAAGTCGACTTAGATTTAAAAGCATACCTAATGGACTGCAGAGTGATCAGGAGCACTATTCCGAGACTGAGTTTAGGATATTCGTCGTGGAATTATAGACATGCTGTAAATTGAGTTACGTATTTTCAACGATTGACAAAAAATGTCGTAATGCTCGGTTCGATGGTTAATTTTCGTTTTTCCCAATTTCGTTTTTCCGAAAGGTTTACATCGAGATAAAATGAATTTGGTTGTTAGGAATTTCGATATTATTTATTTGTTGAATGCGAAATTACTGTTTTGTTTGGAAAAATTTCAGAGTTTTCATAAATAAATAAATAAATATATATATATATATGTATATATATATATATATATATATACATATGCACAATATCTGTCAAGAATAAATTAATCAAAAATTTTTCTCATCAAGTACACAAAATAATATTCGTCCTTGCATATCCAGCTATCGTCGACAACAAACTCTAATTATCTAAGATTGTGGACTAACCGAATCGTTCGAGAAATTGCGGAGACTGGAGGAAATTCAATTGGAAGAAAGGATCGATGCGTCAGGTGCTGAAATTAATCTTTCCAGAGTCGAGGACGGATGTTATCTTGGCCAGCGGAATCGGGAGGAAAAAAAAAGAAAAAAAAAGAAAAAAATATCGAATTGAGTCGAACGAAGTCCTAAACACAGTCTTTAATTGTAAGAACGAAGAAGACGAAGGGTTTACTTTTTAATTCATACGCGAGCGAGTAAGTAGATAATTTAATCGAACGTCCCAGCGGATAAACACGAAATAAATATCCCGGTGGATGTTTGTTCCCCTTAAGGTGCAACATTATTTAAATTATAAGGCTCGCTGAACGAGTATGCATGCCTATGGTATATTATATATACAATATACGCGTATTTCCCGAATGTTTCGCGCGAGTGATGACGAAACGCAAGTGCGGAGTACACATCCGAAGAAAATCGATAAGGAGAAAGTGGGACCGATGAGAATCGGAATTTCTGAAAAAGTGTGTGTATGTGTGTGTGTGTGTGTGTGTAGGTGCGCTCGCGAACGTGTCAGAGACGGAGTGTATGAATGCAAGAGGAAGAAAGAGTGTACGAGTGTAAGAGGAAAGAACAAGGGAGAGGAGCAGAGCTATAGAGATTGAGAGAGGAGGTGAGCAAGATGATGCAGAGAGAGAAATGAGAAACGATGTTATAGATAATAAGTAGAAACGTGGCGCAACGTGGGAGGAAGCAAGGAATATATATGTATTGTAATGACGAAAAAAAAAAGAAGAAAAAAAAGAAATAAACGAAACGTACACACTTACGAGTACACATCCACGCACGGAAATACACGTGAAACACACGCGCCGTAAGGATTGGATATTGGATAAATGATATTGTAGATTCCGCCGCGTTTATTATTAATACGTTAATTATGTAATGACGAATAAAATATTAGGTACACGAGTATAAGGTAAGACGGAGACAGAGATACGATTTGAGAGAGCGAGCCAAGCGGAAATCGGAGAAAAGAAAGAAGAGAGAAAAAGAAAATGAGAAAGAGAGAAACAGGAAAATTTCGCTAGGTTCGACGTCAAAGTCAAGATTTGGGGTCAGCGCGACATTCAGATTTCAATGTGAATTGTCGATTGTGATTAGTTGCTAACTTTTTTGTTGCTGACGAACTTTAACGTGATTATTAAGATAATTATTATTATTATTGTGAGCGTCATGTTATTATTATATTATTGTTTTTATTGTGTGTTGTTTCAGTTTATTACGATCACAATATTATTATTACGAGATGATAACGAAACGATGGTCCTACAGGTCCTACAGGTATACATGTATGTGAAATCACACAGCTCAAGTATACAGAGATACCCGGTGAATTTTTACTCGAGTAATGCTACTACAAATAAGCTATCTCGATTAATTGAATAAACGATATTTTGATCTTTCGACTACGTCGCGAAGAAATTTATATTAAATTTTATATTTATTTCGAAAGCTTTAAAGCGCGTTTAAACGAGAATCGATGAGCTTTCCATCGAATTCGATCCGAACAAATACCTTTCTCGAAAACGATTAAACTATTAATGTTTCGATCGAGATAATTTAAGTTCTCGAGTGAACGTATGCATGAGAGAGGACAAGAGAATGTTATATATATTTCGGGAATTAATTTTTTGTTTTATATTCGAGTTACTAAGTGAAATGAAATGAAAAGAAGAGAAAAATTATTTTCGTGTTATTACGTTTTTTTTCTTTTTTTTTTTTTTTTGTATATCTAGATTTCTCTTGGTGGACGAAAAAAAAAACTGTAAAGAGAATTATAATTATATTATCGTTTCATGCTCAATATTGTTATATTTACTGGATTCTTGAATATAAAGAAAACGAGAGCCCTTTCACTTTGTAACTGTACGAAGTTCATCTATCCCGCGTTTACTCTGTATATCTGTCGCGAATCCTCTTCTTAATTTTTCAGCGATTCACCTTCTGTTTTGCATGATTGTGCAAACTATTTTCTCATGAATTCCAGATGTAGATAGAAAAAAAAAAAAGAAGACAGGCAGAAAATAACATTATCAGAGAGAAAGAGAGAAAGGGAGAGAGAGAGACTTTCTTTTCTGTGCAAACCTCGAGAGAATTCATGGCTCAAATAATGTTTGAACGTACGTGATTCGCGACGTGTACTGCTGGTACTCTCGTTCGTGCTTGTTTATACCTGTAGCCGACCAGTACGATAACGAGCCGTTCGCTGTGAGGTAAGTAATCTAGAGTTGAGCCATAGTTGAGACGAACGTGTCCTTATTCTTTTGTGTGCAATTTGACACGCGTTTCGTACAATGCTTGTACACGATACGAAAGCACAGTAGTTCTCGATATAGATTAAGAAATTTTTCTAAAAACAAATCGGACTGCGTTCTCGTAAGTTTTATTTCGCATTGAAGTCGACGTAATCGATCGTTGGAATTATTTTAGCCATGACAGTCGAGTCGTACGAAATTCTCCCGGGAATACTGTTTTCGACGGTGGTTTTAAGAGGAGCGCGAATAAAAAGAAAAATTGAGCGAAAACGTTCGTCCCCTCGCGATCGAATCTGTCTGATCTTGGTTGTATTTGTACGATATTAATTATGGTCGTAAGATAGATATTATAAGCTACTTGTAAATAAAGACACAAGATTCATCCTGTATTTGAAGTGCAATAATAAAAACACGTTTAATTAGTGCCAAAGTAATTGCAGAGATAACGAAGACACGATTACGTCCTACGGAATCTCGCGGCTCTCGACGAGGAATCATCTAGCGGGTAAAATACCATTAAAAAGTATACTTTATCACGGAAGTAATGTGAAAAGATGGATGATTTATCCGTGAAACTACAGCCACTCTGCCGGCTTTACGTACATACGTAACTTTCGGAGCTTTAATCACGCGCGTACCTTCAGTGACGATTCAGCGATCGTTGGTATGTTAAAACGACGATTGTGAAAATGCAAAATACGTGTCGGGACAGAGACGCGAGACAAGCTTTCAAATCGCATTTAATATCTTGATCGATGATTAAGCTTGCTCTTAAATCGAACCTGTTCGAGCTTGATATCAGCGCAAATTACATCGTATTATAACGCACATTAATGAACTGTAAACTGATATATTTATAGTCATTCGCGATGAACATGATCTCCGATTCATGCATATCACGAAGATAGGTAATCACGATTCCCAAGATTTAATATTGTGCCGCGTCTTGGTTATTCTGATCGTTTGAAAGACAAGTGTGTGATAAACTCATTTTTATTTCTCGATGGTAATCATCCTCGTCTCGAGAGTAAGTATAAATTAATTTTAATTTTAAATCACATTAACTATGCAGCATAGTAGCAATATTAATATGCATATCATTAGAGATTAGCTTTAAATAAACGAGTTTCATTGCAATATTAGTGTATTGTATTAACTTTGAATAATCGAATTTTACTGTTACAGTCCAGTGAGTACAGTCTTCGACAACTTTTATAAATAAAATTGTATTCTCCGAATATTATTCTTTAAAACGTATACCCATCCTTTAATGATCGATTAGTAAAGACGATGAATTAGAAAATTATTAATATCTAAAACAGGATTGTACGAAAGGGTTAAGATGAGATATTAAAAAAAGAAATCGTCCTGCTTGCTAGAAAGTTCGTTACTGGAGTTACTTGCTAGAAATTACTTGCTTCCTAGTAGGCAGCAGTGGTCGAGAATGACCAACTTTCTTTCGATAAAAAAAATTGACCGGGTTCGCTAAGTTTCTTGTGGCGTTTGCTGCTCGCAGGTCCTTGAATATCCAGACGAAAAAAATTGGAAACTCTGCCCCAACTTTCTAACTCGGTTTTAGTTTCATCTTCATCCTCAGTTCTGCAAAATGCTTTCCCCCGATCACCACGCAACTTTTGAATCCCAGTCTCGAGAGTGAAAAATATTGCTTTGCCGTAAATTATGAATTTCGTTTGTGAATTTGTATCAGCGCGTGCAAGAAGATCGGTGTAGGACTTTGTGCTCTGATGCTTGTGATCAAATGTATTGGAAGTGAACGAAAGTGTCTGTAGTTTGTGAGGTGTTCAACAATCCGTAACAATAGGAATCGCGAGAGAGAAAGAGAAATACATACTGTATATATTCTTACTTTGATAGATTTGTAATTGAATTCAAAATTCAAATCTTAATTCAAGATTAAAATTTAATTTAAAGTTTAATCTTTAAATTATTCAATTTGTGGACTTTGAGAGTCTGCGAGTTTGAATCTTTGAATTTCCAAATTTCGAATGTTTGTCTTTTGAAATCTTTAAATCTTCCAAGTTTTGAAAGTTTAGCCTTACATTTCCATTAGCTTCTATTTATTCGATGTAATAATAGTAAATCATCGCGCGATAATAAAGGTGTAAAACGCATGTACGAAAAATATTGGACCAGAGAATAACGGAAGATTCAATAACGTCGACGGGCTGGTGTAATTTGTAGGACAATATCTCACGATTATCGCTCCCACGTTGACTTGCAAGTCTTAAATGAAATCTCATGGGCGTTCTTGCGCGAGCCATTTTTTTTTTTTTTTTACTTGCATTCTGTACTTTAGCGTTTATCCAAAATTATTTCTATAAAACTGCTCGGCTAATTTAATAAAAATTTAATAAACTCCCATTGAAAATTTTCAAATAAAAATTTTCTCAATTTCGTACTTTCTGCAAATTCTAAGCGAAGTTTAAACAAGTAACGCAGTCCTCTTGCGAAATTTTTGCCAATAATTATGAGAGAAATATCTTCACACAAATTTTCCATTTTTTTTTTCGCGATGCACATACGTCGTGCGAAGGACACCATAATCTTCTTATCTGGTTGTCGTAACGAAGGTTGATTGTTCGTCACGTTATTCGAAATGACAAACGTTCAAGCGGAACGTAATGTCTTTTTAGTGGAACTCTTATGGAAGATATCGCATCAGTCCACGTCCACTTTAACGAACTGTTTCTAATCGCTAGAAACGCAACTCTATAAATCTACAGTACCTCAGTTGCTCTGTATCGAAATTCAAAATGGCTTTTGTTGCAGAGAAATACATGAAATATGTATAGTATGTATAATCCTGTAAAATAAAAAAAAGAGCAGTTTAGGTGTTTGAAATTTGTGGAAGAAGACTATATCACAGTCTTATCTCGGAGTGCGACAAAGATCCCCTCATTCAAAGAACCATTCAAACAAGATTCCCAGAATTGATCGAGACATATCTTTGCAACATTCTCATAGCGATAATTCGAAAAAAGGCACGTTTGTGTCCTTGGCGTCGCAAGATCTTTATCAAATTCTTTATACCGTATACCTATTCGTTAATCGCGAGCTGAATTACTAGAATTGAATTATCAGAATTATCGTGAATGAAAGTTGATGTCCCTGCCGGTAGGATAAATCATTAAAATCGAGCAAAGAAATGGTCCTTCGTCGTCTTTGCCTGGTGTAACTCGGAATTGGCAAGCCAGCGGGATCGAAATCTGCAACATTGTGCGGGAAATGACCGAGAAGAGGCGTTCGGCCGGCGGACTAATAAAAGGTTGAGCAAATGTCCTTCTCAGGCAGAATGGAGGAGCCAGTTTTTCGAGGCAACGAAGACACCCGCCCACCGTCTTCCACCTATTCGACTTGAACTCGCCACAGCTGCTCGGCATCGGGTATCTTTCACTCGAACACGAACGCCCACTCGTCCGTATGACCGCTGCGAATTTTATTTTCCCTCTCGAATTGAATTTTATATAAGGGGATTCGTTCCCTCGAGAGTTGTCCGCGTACGCGAATGATAGAAAAATATTGTTCGCTTCCGCGGAGTATCTTTCGTCTTTATCCAACGAAATATTCAAGATGGAAGCCTGGGAAGTAGTGAAAGCTAACGTCGAACCAAGAAACGCAGAATAGTCCTACCCTAGACTCCTCCTGGCTTTTGTACAATTAGGATCACTCAGAATTTTCAACGTTTCATGGGATGTTTTTAATAAGATCTAAGTGTTTGAACGAAATGTAATTACGAGTTTTATTAACTATTAAATCTATTGATAATCTAAGATATACTATTATTTATTTATTTTGAAGGAAATGGAATTATCGCACGCGATTAATTAAATCAGTTGCAAAAGATACAGATCGTATACAACATACTTATTTAAATTGAAAAGAAAAAGTACAGCAACGAGAACAAAGGGACGGAATATGAATCATTAATATAGATATATTTATACCTATGTATCCATCTGTGAATTTTAATAGTTAATGAAATCTCTCACTAAGTTGCCTTCAAACCCGTCAATTTGATTAAAAACTTGTAAGACGTTAAGTGGTTCTAATTCAACGGCCAGGGGGCTGTACTTATTGTAACAAACTCCAGAACAGTTATTATTTACTCCAGACGAACTTTTATTATTGTAATAAATTAATGTTCACCGTAATTATGGAAAGTTCCATTGAAGGGACAAGATGAAAACCGGAGAATCCGAAGAATCGAACGAGAAGTTAATGTTAGTTTAGCGAATGACCGATCGAAGGATACGATGGCGGAAGGGGGATAAAAGCGTACCTAGAGGCAGTACCATAGTTTTTGTTCGAGCTAATCTCATTCGCTCGCATAACGGAGCAATTCCATTAAGAGGCGGATGACAGTCTGGTAGCTCGACGAGGGTCAGAGAACAATTCGACCAAAGCGTGAACCCCCGTTCGATCGAACTGGAGTTTTCTGCGTGTAACCGATTGAGACGTTACTCGGGGATTCTCCGATTCTCCACTATTGCCAATTAACTACGGCGGGTAAAACTAAATTCCCTTAACGATTCAATTTTTTAAATATTTATCAGTAAATTACTAATTTCTTCATTCCCTTTGTCTCAAAGTTTAAAGCTTCTCGTTGCAATTCAAATGAATTTAATATTCATTTATTTGCATTTGCCCGACCTCTTTTCAAAGATAAGAGAGTTGTTTTTCTTTAGTTAAAGTGTTCTGTCTGTCATTTCAGTATACCTCGCAAAAACTGAAGTTTTATTATTCCATTCTTGGCATAATGATATCTTGCAGTGCTAGATGGTACGTGAGAAAATTAAGATCTAAAAGAACAAATATTTTAGTAATTTTAATTTTATAATTTTAAGATCTGGAAGAACGAATATTTTAATTAAACGCGGTAGGGTGTAGTTTGTTAAATTAACAGTGTTTTCTGAATGATGAAACGTTTGAAAAGGGTAAAGTCTGAATAACACTGAAATGCGTTGAGAAAAAAACCGACGATTGCAGTTTGGTATAATTTGTCATTTCTTCACCTGAGTCCGATAGTTCAGTAACGACAATGAAATATAATCGTTTTAACGACTGGCTGAAGACACACTTGCATCGCGGCGTCGCCGGACATTTTTATCGCGAGGAGGAGGAGGAAGACTCAGAAGCACTTACGATCGAGCTCGTTATCTCGGAATGTCACTGTCTTTGCCTCATACATAATTCATTCGGCGGCCAGGTTTCTTGGTGAGACATTTTTTTTTTTTTTTAGCGCGCAGTGAATTACTAGTATTATACCGAGTGTAACGACGCTTCTTCGCGAATGCGACTTGTTATCGGCCGCGGGCTCTTCCACCATCTAAAAATACAGTCGGCTCGATTCGACGTTTCACTACGTGTAACCTCTTCATTCGATCATGGTCGAAAGATGCAGATTTTTAGGATAAATCGAAATCAGGAGCATCGTTAAATCACCGAGGAAGTATCCTCGAATTTGATTTTGATTGATTATGTAAACTTCCAATGGCGGACGTTTCTTTTTAACTTGGATTATGTTATCCCTTTGAGGACGAATTAAAACTGAATCGTTAAAGACTAATATTGGCATAACATTTTATTTGCAATTTTTTTCGATCAATTGAAATTTTGAAAGGGAATCCCACGGATTCGTTTAATCACTATGGTGATATATTTCAAGAAATTGGACTATTCGTAATATCATGAGACTCATTATTGCTGGATCCGTACTGAGTTAAGTGGAAGATTAAATTGGTCGAGGTAGAAGAATTTAATTAATTTAATTAAATTCATCAACGAAATAAAAATAGAAGAATATTGAAGTTTCAGTTAATTTCTCTGTGTTTCCAGTCGACTAAGAAACAAATAGAATTTGTCAAAGTAACGAGAATAATTCAGTGACCATTTAACCCCCTTGCTGGAGGTTTTCAAATAAGTAAGAAATGACTAGTTCCATAAAATAGGATACGAATAAAAAAGTTCGACGACCATTTCGACAAATCGTTCGACCGCTGAATATTTTCAAATAATCAAGAAACTAAGAGCAGCGGGGGAAGATCATTGACGATGGAAGGAAGCGACAGAGGGAAGCAAACGAAGAAGCAAAAAGGCACGAGTTCTTCTCGCTGTCTTGTAGAAGTAACGAGACACGAGTAGAAAAATTCGACGACCGTTTCATTAAATCGTTCTACCGCTGAATATTTTCAAATAACCAAGAAACTGAGAACAGCGGGGGAAGAGATCACTGACAGTGCGATAGAGGAAAGCAAACGAAGAAGCAGAGAGACGCGAGTTCCGCAGCCACAGCCGCGGCTCTTCACGCTGTCTGGAAGTTGCGAGCGACTCTATTCTTAGAAAAGGATCGCTCGGGGACAGCCGTATTTACAATGTAGGTGTACCGCATTTAAAATATTGCCTTTAATATATGTACGGCGAGTGTGGTGGTTGGAACCGAGAGCACGGCCAAGAAGATTGCGCGAATAGTGGGGGAGCAGCAATTTAATACGTATTTAATACGTTTCGGCGCATAAATTGCCGAGTATACGGGGCGTTGTAGAGTGGGACGAGACCATCGCTGTGCGTTCGGCTCTTTCGCCGGAGCGGAATCGTCGCAGTCACGGCCACCATGTTGCCTGTTGCAACCTGGAACATCGTTTTCTTTCCCCTCTTTCTCGATTCGTTGATTTCTCGTCCCTTTGCCTCCGCATTCTTCCCCTGCACCGTAGCCGACCACGTAAAACGCCCGAGAAAGATCACGTATTGGTGGAGAATCATGG
The DNA here is from genome assembly GCA_036937485.2 of Tetragonisca angustula. Taxonomy (NCBI): domain Eukaryota; kingdom Metazoa; phylum Arthropoda; class Insecta; order Hymenoptera; family Apidae; genus Tetragonisca; species Tetragonisca angustula. The sequence continues at coordinate 6,602 of JAWNGG020000387.1, read as the reverse complement.
TCCGATTCCTGTACCATAACATTCTCAGCAAAGATATTCTTTGACAAAGCAGCGCGTGTTTTTGCCTACTTTACGATTATATCGGATATCTTTTGGCCGAGAAGATTTATGACTACGAGAAACGGTTGTGCGATTATGATTGAGAAATCGAGAGATCCGCCGTTGCACAGCAATTGCAATGTATAAATTTCCTATGCAAAGGATTTTCGTTGATTGAGACTACTCTCCTTTTATTTCTCCCCATGTTTATAAGTCAAGGGATGTCAGAATAAATCTATAAAAAAATCTCATTTTTTAATATTCCGCGGCTTAATTCTTGCATTGGAGAAAGGAGAAGAGGAGAAATTAAGGGACCGATAAGACAATGATCCCATTTTCGTTGCTCGATTTCGTGTCAGATTTTCATTTGGAAGAGATTCGAAATAGCGAAAGATTCGCCGATTCCGGGAAGACGGTCGTTCAATTTATCGCTGCCGGTGCCGCGAAATCCACCGTTCTTATTGGCCGATGCTAGACCCGTGGTATAAACTCGAACGATCGTCGTTGAGACTGAGAGAGCCGTTTCTGCCGTAGGGTTCTTCATATTAGACTTTTTCGTATTCCTTCGGCGCATTTAACCGGCTATTTTATGCTCCTCTCGTGTTGGATACAGTCTCCCTCCCGTGGCTGTTGCTGTTGGCCAGCAACCGGATAATAACGCCGGGCGACGGTCGGTGCCGTCATTTTGAGATTTTATTATATCGCCGTTTTGTCCATCCCTTCGCGAACGCGGCTTAAGCGTATCCACTATCCTGCTATCCTTAATTGGGATTAATACAAACAACCACCGCGACATATGCTCGCGGCCGTTCACCTGTATATGCGTGGTGCCTTAAAGTTGCCTCACGTTTTCATTTCAAACGTAGAAGCCGAGTTGCCGCTCGACGATTCGACGTTTTCTTTTCTCGCGATTTGCTCGCGAAACAACGTTCCGGACAGCCACTTCGCATGCCGAGTTTGCAAGTTTGTAATTGGACTCATCCAAACTCTTGGGACGCGAAGCCAACTTTATATTTATCGTTGGATTCGTGCCCGGCTTTGTTTAGAAGGGATCAAGCTTTTAGTAGTTTTTAGTAGAGAATGGATTTCTATGTAAAATATTTTTTTTTCAGATCCAGTTAAAGAGATAGAGATCGGAGATTCCGTTTCTCTTAATTAAAAATGATGAAATGATCGGTGCTAGATTGCTTTTGTAGGAAATTTTAAAATACAAAATAGTAATGTAAAAGAATAAGGAAAATATCCGAAGTAGATGATACAGTGCTTTATATAATTTTTCCATTAAATTGTAAGAATTAAAATTTCAAGATTTTAATAGCTTTACAAATTACATTCTTAACCTTCAAGTTGGTAAAATTTTAATTGAATTGAATTTTATTACTAACCTTTAGATAATAGATGTAAAATATAATGTATTCGAAATTTTGCAAATTATCACAGTCATGTACGATTCGACAATATTATTACTTAAAATATGAATTTGTTTAAAACTCCGCCGTCTAATTACCTGCTGCATTTTGGATATTTTATATTACCTAGATTTTGGTTACATAAATGTATAGAAATCCGCAATCTAACAATTAGAGATCACTTGTGACCTTTCTGAAATCAAGGAAGATTCTCGAATGACATTAATTAACGTTTTACGATAATGTGATGAATGAAGACGCAAACTGAAACAGAATGTTAATTGAGCTATGTAATTAATGTACTTGCTAATCGTGTTGAACGGCGTATCGTCTTCGTTCGAAGAAGAAAAATTGTAAAGAGGCGATAACTGATTGAGATAGAGGGGCAAGAAGAACGAACGGAATGAGAAAATAATGTTTTTTTTTTTCGTTTATTGTTTCATGGGAGGGCACCATTACCAGGAATTAACCGTTATCGATGCGATCGATCCAAACAATGGAGTCGCGGTACATTAATTTCTTTCTTGGAATCGTAATGGAATCATACGCTGGGACAGATCTTATCTATTAACAAATATCTATGCTATAATCGTGTGATTCTCTGGAAACGTGTTTTCAACGTTGTAAATTCAAAATGAATTTAAGCAATTCGCAAAAAATTTTGACGTTTTCTCACCTCGTAATTCGTACAGTGATTATTTTATTATGTGAGTAAGAATATTCAGAAATATACAAAAAAAAAAAAAAAAAAAATGGTACTGTTGGTTATGGTACATGCACTGGTAGTTATTAAGTTGTACTTACATGCTAGTTCGAGTAAATTGGCCAGCACGGCAATTTCCATTTCCGTTTAAATCATTCTGCATCTTTATTGAAAAATTGTTTTTCCATTGGCAATTTTACAATAGAATAAATAGATTTTGCATATTCTCTTTAAGTTACATCAAGAAAACTGTATCTCTTTAAAATCAGTCACACACTAAATTCAACTTGTACAATGGCAACATGAATATTCATTTATACCATTATGATATCAGAGATAGTTCGGATATCGAAATGAATATAATATTTAAAAAGAAAATGCTTACGATTTACATGCGATTTAAAACGAATAGGAGGGCGCCACTGTACAGTGATAAAAAACACCGCCATCAAGGGAACATTTCCTCTTTGTCTTCGGGTTGCCATTGTCTCTTTCTGAACTCTTTTCTCCTCGATACTACGGTCCTTCTCGCGATTCTCTCTCTCCAATGAGTCCATTTCCCGAATATCTCTCTTTCTATCGTCTCACCTTTGCCATTTCAGCCCGATACTCTCCTCTTCTAATCGAGCGCCGCGCCCATGTCGTCGACGACAAACACACGCTCGCGAATCTCTCTTCATCGTTGTCCGTGTATCCCTTCGAGGCGTCTGTTCTCGCCACGTCCTTCTTCTACTGCCGGCGAACGCGCCTTCGAGCAACGAAGGGTGATCACGGCGACGCATAATTTTCTCGTCTCGGTCTGTTGTCTTCATCCCGGCGCAGCGTCATCTTGCTCTGTATCGAACGGATGAAACAAGAGGCGAGCTATCTCGATCCTTGTTGGCCCAGCTTCTCTATGAACAACGGCTCGCGAGCTCGGAACCAGGCAACAACAGCAGCAGCAGCAGCAGCAGCCAGCATCGTCGTTTTCTCTCCGAGTCCTGTCTCGCTTTCGCCTCCAGCTTCGCCATCTTCCTCCAGTGGTGGCCGATGAAGCCAGCCGCTGTTCGGAGAAGGGAGAATCAGGGATTGGCGGGGGCGAGCGGCTATTTCGACGGGAGCGACCGTCTCCGTTTTCGAGGTTGGACCGCGCGTTCGTTTCTCTTTGTCTCGCCCGATGTTGCCGCGTACGTTTGCGATCGGTTTGGGGTCTGCGGGGTGAGAGAACCGGGACGCGGTTCCGTACGCTCGTAGTGGCGAACGGCAAGGAGAAGAGCGAGAGAGAAAGAGAGAGAGAGAGCAGCAGAGGAGGAAAGACGACGAGAGAGACAGTGAGAGAGAGAGAGAGAGAGAGAGAGAGGAGAGAGGAGAGAGCAGCCAGTAGAGCCGTTCCACACAGTCGGCAGGGCAGGGTGGGAGGGGAGAGCGTTCGCAAAGTGTCCCTAAAACTTTTACAATCGCTCGGCCTGGCTCGCTCGCTCTCGCGTTCTCGCTAGGGCTATGCTTGATGGCGTATCTTCCAATGTGAGTTGCCCATAATACTAAGATGTACGGCTGCGCCGGTAGGGGTTCCGGCTTGGTCTCTCACTCACTTACTACCTTATAGTATAGCGAAGCTAAAGGCGTATAGCGCGCCGAACGTACGGCTGTTCCATCGCGTTAGCCAGCAGTATTTCGCCGGTATTTTCGGTTTCTAGTCGCCGAACGATCGTCCTTTTCGTCAGGGCTGATCGCAACCCGTTCATCTCGCGTTTTCGCCAGGTCGCCGGCTCGTCGGCAAACTCTGACGCTTCCTCTCGCTCGAGCCGGCCCTTTTACCGTCTCTCCTCTCCTCGTTCAGCTCTCACCAGCTTCGCCGGATCGCGAGTCGCTCGCTCAAAAGCTAACTTTCACGCGAAAATCCACTCGTCGAAAGCTCTTCCGTATGTGCGCGTACCGCGCGGTCTATCATCCCATTCGTATTAGGTAAGTCTCGCGTCTAACATCGTGTTGCACGTTAGTGATGTGCCGGGGAAAGTTCAACGTTCCTCCAGTTGTCTCGCGAAATTACCTGAGTCACGTGATTGTCCGCTTATCGCGGATCAGTTGACCGGTTGCGTGATGTTGAGTGCGTGTCGCGTCGCGACCAGTGTCGCCAACGCCGCCGTCGGAGCAACGGGATGTCGATCAGTTCACTACCACCTTCACGGTAAGCTTTTTATCAATCATCGCGTACAGCGGTGTATTTTTCTTTTCTTCTCTTTTTTTTTTCTTCTCTTTTTTTCGAAGTACAACGTACATCTGCAGGATGTTTGAGAACGCTTCCACGTCGACGTTGAGATACATACATTATTTGCCAGATTAGAAATCTAGTAGAAGAGTTATGTCACTAAATGAATCCGACGAGTCTGACGTCGAACGGCGCTTTAACAGAGTTAACTTAGCCAGACAGTGTCGATATTTATCTATCGCTTCTCTCCCTTCTCTGTGTGTAACTAAAGCCAATCCTGTTAACCTTTCCTGCCAAGATTTCTCTATCTTTGCTTACGAAAGATTACATACTACCCCTCGATCTACAAAATCAAATTCGACTCGATTATTTAACGTTCTCGTTCGTTAGTTTGAATCGCGCGCATACGTATCGTTCAAACAAACAAGGTTTCAAGTTTCTGCTAGTTAGTAAACGGCTAGTGAGTTCGACCCCTAGGTATAATCGTTTGTTCGACGGTCGATTAATCGACGAGTTCGATCACCGACGAATCTGCCCGTGATCGATAAACAAATGCTGCCACCTAAATATTCAATATAATAGTAGTAATTTCTCGCGGTCGGGAAACTGACGGCGTTCAGACTTGGAACGAAAACGGCGGAAGATTGCAACGCGAGAGGGGAACACGATGAATTCCTCGTGAAACGGTGCATCGTTGTCGCAGGAGTGGGGACAGACGGTTATCGATTGGTGGAACGGTCGTATCGCGGTTGGCCACGCCCAATCGGTCGCCGTTGTCAGCCGTTTTCATGTATCGCGTATCCATGCGCCATGTGACTTTCGTGTGCATTTTCCCGATGCAGGAAAATACACGCGCAGGTCGGAATCACCGACAGTTATCGACCTAAGGACCTACGGATGCAAAGTAGCTTCCTCGTAAAATGTTAAGCAATGCCTTCATTCTCCCTTGGCCCTCTCCACCTTGGTCCCTTAATCAGATCAGGCTCTTCCTTGATACCCTCTGTCTCTTTGGAATAAATTTGCTCGATAATTCTATAACGCTTGCAACCTCTCGTTGGTTGAAGCAACTTTGGCGGATCCTCCACGGAAGGTATACGAATTCTCAAGGTATCGTTGATTACGTTGCTCGGACGTACCGCTCAGTTATTTAGATAACATGGTCGTTGACAGCGTTTCGTATCTGCCTACGTATCTTGCATCTGTTGTCAGATATTATCGCATAGTTACAATCTTACGTTTACTTTCCTCCTTCCTTTCTTTCTCGAACAGCTCACGCAAGAGAGATTTTCAGTTCGTTGATTCAACAAATAATTCAAATCTAATTGTAAATTCTTGTTGTCACGTGTAATTTTCGGGCGCAGCTTTATCGCCTGGCAAACTACGCGTTCCGACAGAATAAATATAGTTTGCAAAACGGTAGCTTGTTAACGCGGAATAATATAGCAGGGGGTACGATTGTTCCAGCCGAAGGCAGTAGGAATCGAAATGGATTTGGAGTGTGTCGTCCGTTGCTGACCTCGCGATAAATAACGCCCACAAACGTTTAACTCTGAATTTATTGCCACGATTTACCAAACGTTATCGTCGTTGTCTAATTTGTATGGAAATATGAGTCCCTGATTTATTTGAATCGGTACTAAAAGAAAAGAGCATCTAGATAAAGGCGAGAGAATGTACGATAAAAACAATGACTCGCCATCGTCGAATAAATACGATGTAAATCTGAATGATGTTAAATGTGGCCGACATTTACACGCGTTAAATTACAAAATCTTGATATGATGAGTTCCAGCCGCACGTGTTACAGATTTTTTTTTTTTTTTTTTATTATGTTCATATTACAACTAATTTTCGTACATTTTTTTTAAATAGTAACTCTCGAATTTGTCCGAAACTTAAAAAAATGATACAGCCAAAACAGCGAGCTATGCAAATGTTTGAAAAAATTCGATTACTGTGAAAAAAGTGACGGCTCTAAAAATTACTGTTTATTAAGGTACGTCGAACCGTAGCGCGATAAAGTGAATCGCAAATTACTCTTGTCGAATGTTTGCCACATGCTCGTCGGTTTTTGAGGAAAAGTTATCTTCTTAGAACCTGTTTCTTAATCTCGAGTTATGTCCGTAAAATCGGCATCGACAATTTCCACTAGTTTCCGAAGCATGCACGCAGGTACCGGTACTTTCTCTTTGCCTTCTCTTGTTTTGTTTGGCCGGGGTTGTATGCTCCCCTTTTTTTTTTTTTTTTTTTTTTGTTTCACTCC
>JAWNGG020000386.1:70000-143381 GCA_036937485.2 Tetragonisca angustula | reverse complement strand
GATGAAATAGTGAAAAAGATACGGTTCGACGATAGACATTGGCAATTGGTTGGTCTATTTTTCTGGATGGAAAAGTATCTGGCGAAGATGGCCGAGTATCACCGACGTAAAACGAAACTATTAGGTTATGCGCGATGCTTGCCAGGGTAGAAGCTAACCGTTCGTACAAAGCCAATTGCTCCGTCAGCCTTCCGATAAACAAATGCATTTGTTCGATAAAAGTAACTCGCTCCGATTTTACGTACGCTTTGATTGATTTGCCTAATTTTATTGGACAAATCCGTGTCGACCGTTGGATCGTTGAATACTCGACACTTTGGGCCGATGACGCTCGCGATGCGTATTTGTACTTCGTATTAGCAAAAATTGTTTCGATCGTCGTAGTTTTTTCAGGAAAATTGACGGAGCAATTTGCAACCAAGCTGAATCTCGAAAGACTCGTATTGAATGAATGGTATCTCTGCCGTGTAAGTACACGTGTATGCTAGAACCGATAGTCAATTCCACGCGCGATACGTAATTGCGAGAATGAAATTTTCGATTCTGTGAAAAAACGAGAAAAATCAACGCGTGCCATCGATTGTACGATTTAGGAATACATAGGAAAACGAACGATCGATAAACTTTTTACTTCTCAAAGTGGCGATAGAGAGAGGAAAAAAAAGAGAAAGAACAAAAATTAATGTGTTTTAATCGAGGTTTCGTCGAGCCTGTTTCTTTCGATAGTTGTAATTATCTGCATTTGCAAAGATGGTTGGGTTTATTCGATAAAGTCAACGCAAATTGGCAAACGTCTTTTAATAGGGCGTAATTGGTATTTATCGTGTTAGTTTTGTGTTGGTAAATTTTTAATTCGTCGCGTTACGTCTAACAATGTTTGAAACGAAAATACAATATTACGCAAAATAGCAGGCTTCTATCTCCGTGCGTTTATTTTTCTTAAAAAAAAAAAGTAACAAGGTAAAACAGGAGTTTTATAATAATGATCTTGTCATCGTGAAACAAAAGAAAAGATATAAATAAAAAATAGATACGAAACGATATCGTACGTTTGTTTAATTTTTGCGTCAAGACCTTTTCGCTTTTTTGTGTGTATCTTTTTGATGTATTGCGTTTTGCTGCTGCTTAATCGACCGAGTATCGGAAAACAGGTTCGAGCAAGTTACCTTTACCAATGTGCCTTACGTTTGTATTTTTAATTTAACTGTAAAATAGTACGTATGGAGCCATGTTGGATAACCCGCCATAGTTGATGTTGTGTACATGGTGATAACCAATTACCTCGCAACTCATTCAACTCGATAACGACGAATTTACAAACAACGAACAAGCAGCGGTAGTTGATCAGCCTTTAGCAAAATAGTACAGAGCCCCATCCACGAAATCCACCGGATCTCCATCCGAAAAACATCGGTATCTTTTCAACTTCCATTCTGCCAACCCAAAGTAGATGAACGATATATCAATAGTAGTTACCGTTTCGTTTCTACGAAAATAGCGCGATAGATCGGGTAGCTGTTTGGAGAACGCGATCGAGTTGTTCTTTAAGAATTTCCTATTAACCTTTTGATGCACCGAAGTCGACGGATTGATAAAAATAATGTCTGGTATACTATTAGCGTACCGCGCGTTATATCGGCTGTTGATATAAAAAGGTTAAAAAAGGATTCTTCGAGAGCAAACGATGACCGTGTCCCAACGGCTACTCTACAAGCAGAAACAAGTAAAAATTAGTTAAACACTAGCGATACAATGCAAGTGAAATATCCAAGTACGCGTACGTACAAAGTACTGCGTACCACGTATAGTCGTCAAGGATAATGATAATCGATCAACCGGCGTTTTTCAATTACTCTTTGCAAACTTTTACGAAACAAGTTTCAGCCGATATGCCAAACTGTTACACAACTATTTATAAAGCAAAAGAGAAACAAATTTGGAAATTAGTCGTTGAAATAAAAATAGAAAACGATCGTTGATTCTCTCCGAATGATAGAAAGAAGCTGCTGTTTCTTCCAGAACTTTGGACAACCCTGCTCTAAAAGAACTCGAATAGGGTGTGTCGGTCGAACCCTCTTCGAAGGTTCTGTGCGTCTTAGGTTTCCCTTGCGTCTCGAGGAATTCAATGGTTATTCCCGTTTCGTCTTCCACCTTCCCCTCTTACAAGAATATCCTTCTTAGGGATCGAAAGTAATGAAACTGTTTCTTTTTTCTTCTTTTCTTTCTTACTCTCTTGCTTTCTTCCCTTTCTTTCTTTCTTACGATTCCTCTTTCTCTGACAATCGTGTTCGTACACGTAGAAATGACTCAAAAAAATATTACGATGCTATTAACTTTGCGAACGTATACGTTTATTAATTGCAAATGTTACTGATAGAATGACATCCGAAAAATATCACATAAAGTAACAAGAGCAATGCTGTACGTAAAAAATGACAACAGTTTCAAAATATGCACAATGATCGTCTCGAGATGTTTCGTCGATACTTGCCAAATGTATTTTGGTGCTTTGTACTTGTCAAGTACACCTTCTGCCCTTTCTCCTTATTCGTTTCGGAGATTCTTTGTCTCGATTGAAAAATTTTCGAAAAGTATAATTTTTCGTTATTATCTGTGGTGGCTATGAGAATTAAATTGATCTCGGTTATACGTTACGTGTACAAAATTTTACGAAATACGTTTTACATAGACAGAGGTAGAGATTGATATGGAAAAAAAATTAAGTAGCGACTAATTTAACGATGATACGGTTGTTCTGTCGTGCGAAAAAGAAAGAGAAAGAATAAAACAAAATGTGTGTGTGTAGAGAGAGAGAGAGAGAGAGAGAGAAAGCCGAGTAAAATGTTGCGTATCCTGTGAGGAAACGACAAACGATATCCGTAATAATAAGGAACGAAAGAAAGGAAATCTATGACAGGGGAAAGGAGCAAGATTCGGCATTCGGCACAGCTGGCAGAACCTCCGAAGACGGCGAACGGAGCAGAACCGACAGAGCTAAAGCGCAACAGCGGCAAATCAATACTCGCGTTGCAGTTGTAAAGCTATGAGCCAAGTCATCGTGTGTGCGAGAATTCTGCATTTTAATCTTCCTTAGCCTGTCCTTGTAATCGAAAAATTTGTCGTTAGGTTTGTCGGTAATTGTTTGTTCGCGGTATTTTTTTACACAAAAATTCGAATGTCTGTTTTGGTAGGCATGTGTATTTATTTATTTGTTTATTTGTATATCTGTACATGTACGTATTACCTAGTCGTCCAATTGTCCTTTAGCGATTTGGAATTTTCCGAAACTTTTAAAAGTTGAACGTTTCGAACGTTTCGAACGAGAATTCAACTTGCGTCTGTTATTGGATTTCACGAGTGTTTGACTAATTTTGGATGAAACAATGGATTGTTCGGACAATGAAATGAGTAGATCCGTTAGCAGGGATTTGGATTGGATGTTCCATTTGTAGGATAGAGAAGCGAGGAGAAGTAGAGTAAAATGTGATACGAGAAAAAAGAAAAGAGAACGAAGAGAAACGAGGAAACAGAGCGGTGGATATGATAAAATAAAAAAGAAATGCGAGAGTGACGGCGGGTTGGCAAGGCAGGTTGCTGCTGAGATAGCTTGATTCGGAGAAGGTTAGAACTGAAATGAAACGAGATGCCTCGGGCCTACCGAGCGTAAGAACTGCGAGTTGGTTGGTTCACGCGCGCTGTTGTCGCTCGCGACTCTGTTCAACAGCGAAATATGAAAACTCCGGAGGCGATTTTAATTTAGCCGCAATGTCTATTGTTTCCAAATACCGAGGCGGGAGAACAAAAGAAAAATGCGCAAATGTGTGTACAACCGTGTACGTTTTGGTGCGTGTGGTACAAACGAACACCGTGAAAGACATTTGTAGAGCACGATAAAAAGATTACACGTCGTACGGCGTCCGTATGTGAGTAAAGACATTTGCCAAAGTGGAGAAACTCCATGTTCTTTCGTTACAGAAAAAGATGAGTTCTTGCGTCGGTCGATTGTACAATTTTGACATTTTTGAACTAGTATGTAACAAACGATAACGCTTTTTCCCTTTCTTCCCCAATCGTCTGTCTACGCGTTCGTCGCACGTGTGTACGTACGAGTACGTTGTTCCATGACAGTGTAAAGTATGCGTCTGTTTCAGTTTTAACAACTTTCGTACGTTGTGTATCGTAGATGGCCGTAACATTTTCGTCTGTTGCATTTTGTTACGTACGTACTCTGAAACGATAAAATATTATTTCTGTAGTGTATCGCAACGTATTTACGTCGTATCGCGTGAAGCTACTGCGTCTTTCCTTGATTCGCTTTGTCGCATTTCGATACCTTTGATACAACGTGTTGGTGTTATTCGACGAAACTAGATCGTTCGCGATCGAAGGCAAAAGTAAAGATAAGTGTTTTGGAACTTGGAAATCTGCTAATTGAGACGAGGAACGCTGACGTGTCTCCGGTACTTGAGTCAATGTTCTTACAGATGCGGAACGTTTCTCGGGTAATTTTACTTGAGACGTTCAGGTTCGAGTACAATTTGCAGACTGCACGAAGCGATCGTAGACTAGTTGCGGTCTCTAGGTTGTATCTGTACGTTCCAAGAATATTTTAGAATCCCTCTAGCGATATCGGGATAGTTGAAATAGCTTCGTTCGAGCATGGAGCTTGAAGCAGGTAACGCGAGCGTGTCTATCCTCGTCGTACAACCAACAATTTGGAGGCTATGTTGTACATTGTTGAATTACAACCGACCTAAATAGGCGCGCGCTTGCGTATCTATATACGTATGTAACTGCCTGTCTATTGATAAATATACAAATGTACAATACTTGCGTACGTGTGTATATATTGTTGAAAATTTGTTTTTAGAACAACGAATATGACGACAATGACGACGACGATGATAAACAGAAAAAATAGAAAATATAGATATTTTTGACTACTTTCACGACTGTCTTTAATACGAATCAATCGAATCGATCATTTTTTTGGTTTCAGGGCAATTGAGATCACCGCGCATAACGGAACATCCTTCGGATATAATAGTGGCTAAGAATGAACCGGTAACATTGAATTGCAAGGCGGAAGGTAAACCTCAACCCGTGATCGAGTGGTATAAGGACGGCGAACTGGTTCAAACATCACCGGGAGATGCAAAATCTCATCGCGTTCTTCTTCCTACGGGATCTCTTTTCTTCTTAAGAGTAATGCACGGAAAGAAAGAACAAGACGGCGGAGTTTATTGGTGCGTTGCAAGAAATCAAGCAGGCTCCGTTCCAAGTCGAAATGCAACGCTAACTGTTGCAGGTAAGTCTTTTAACGATAAGTCCTCTACTCGAGACCGAGATCCTACCTCGTTATCTTCGTTCCAACAATTAACGATCGAGTCGTAAATTTCGAAAGCAGATCGTGCTTCGACCAACGATCACGCGCCCTCGACCAACAAACTTTTCGGCAATTTACGAAAAGTGCAACAACGCAAATAACGCACCGACGTGTTCCGCGTGTCGTACGACGTGTCTGTCTATAGCACGAAGAACGAAATACATTGGAAGATGTTGATTTGTACGAAATAAAGAACGAGTCGATTACGTTCGGACAAACGGAGGACGAAGCCGAGTTTGTTTAAGGCAGATCGATATTCAGACGAAAGGAGAAGGGGATCGGAAGAGAGGGAGAGAGGAGGAGAGAGAGAGAGAGAGAGAGAGAGAGAGAGAGAGAGAGAGCAGACAGCAACCCTTCCACATCGAATAGAATCTATTCTCTTCTCTGATGCATTACGATTAATGCATCGTCAATCGTTTGCAGTTTTGTTAAATCCGCGTATGATAGAAAAATTACAAACTGACGCGTAATGTGATCAAAAAGATGGAGCAGCAATTTCTGTTGGAACGAACGTTTGCTTGTTCCGTTTGAAACTCGGTCGAAACATGTTGACGCGACCCAGTCGCGGGAACGGTTTCTCGAAAAACTTGTATCATCTGTTCTGTTGTATATTGTTTCAACGAATGAAAAATATTACCTCTAAGGCAAAGGAAATAGACACCGAAAACGAGTATCTAAATTTTTTCAAGGAATTATTGCCAAGGAAAAGTAAAAAGTTGCAAGAGAAGTGAGGAGAGTGATACAGAAGCAAGAAGGCAATAATGAAAATGAAAATGAAAATGAAAATGAAAATCAAACGTTGTGAACAAATTAAAATATTTATATGCTCACGTGGAATTGTTGCAGCATATTGTTCGTGCAGCAATTGCAGCTACATATTCGTGCATATTTATACATACATCTCTATATATATATATATATATATATATATATATATATATATATATATATATATATATGTACTTACACACGCGTGTACGAGCAGAGAAAGAGTGAGAGAAGCAGTGGGGATGAGGGAGAAAAGAGGAGGAGAATAGAAATCGATACGGAGCTGTATCTACAGCAGCGAACGTATGCTCGACCAGCAGAGTGCTGTGTTGTGCGACGTGATGCAGCACAGCTTGTCATTTTGTGGCGGTAGTAGTGCGTTGCGTATAATAAATGTGTTTGCATTAACACGATTTTCAAATCAGGCAATCGTCTCATCTTCCAACATTTCTTTCAATCTACGATTCGATTGTTGAAACAAATTCTCATTCTCGTTCTCGCATTTGTTAATTTGGAATGTGATTAACGTGGATAAACCGCGCCACGCCAATAATTTCTACTACACGTTACGCTCAAACGATCGATGCGCAAATCAATTATCTTCATAAATCATCGTGTCTTTCTCTTGCGAGTCTCACCTCTCACGAACTCGTACACACCGCAGTTCTTTGTGTTTTTATCTGACGAGTATCTTTTCTTCTCTCGTTTTCCTTTTCTTAAACTGGCCAAATGAGTCTATCGACAGATAGAAATACCAATGAAAACAATTAAAAAAAAAAAAAAAAAAAATTTGTAATGCATTTCAATACGCTTGGAACAGAGCTGGAAAATCGAGTCCACTCGGTTCTTACAGTTTCTATTTTTCAAATTCGTAATGAAATTTGGAATTGGAAAGAAAGAAACGCGTTGCAAGTGACATTTTTTTATTTTGCTGTTACAAGATTCGGCAAAGAAACTTGGCATTCGACGCCGGTAAAGATGGCGATCGCAATGGCCGTAGGACGCAAACGGCAGTTATGGCCGACGACTATGAATAAGGCTTTGTGCTGCGAATACACTGCGTTCGACCGAACACAGTGCCGTACCGAAATAAACTGGGAGGTCGGGAATTTAAAAAAAAGGAAGGGAATCAAAAAAGTATCACGAACGAAGAACGGATAAAGAGAGGATAAAAGAGGGAAAATGCGAATAGAAAGAAGGGAGGGGTACCAAAGATTTCCAAACGATTGACGATGATCCAACTATTCTGTCACTTGACCAGTGGAGAAAGAATTGGTACGCGGAAAGAAATCGCAACGGGATCGAAACGATGAAAATTTAGTCGGTTGCAGACCAACGCTCCTCTTGCTTGGCATTCGGTTCGAAAAGAGCAAGGGACTCGAAGGGATGGACGCGATTACGTAGTGAAATTTCGGCGAATGGCACTTGATAACAACGCGTCTGTTCGTTTATAGCGAGGAGAAATAGCAACAGGGCGCAAAGTAAAAATGTAGAATCCCCAGATTGAAAGTCAAATCGATCGTCGGTTTAAAGCGATTCGCGTTTGTCACGTTTGCTTTCCGTTCGACTGACGTCGACGTGACGAAAATGCATACGAGTCGATTTTAATTCTCTGTATTTCCTTCGATTCTCGTGTGAAATAACACCTATCTGTGTAGGGTTTGCTTGTAACCCTCCGCTGTCAGAGGGACCCCATTCGGAACCCCATTCGTTCGCTCTATCCACCGCGTATCGATTAGCCGGACGGCATAGAACCGCCGTGTCGTCGTGCCAGGGTTACTTCGCGCGGCTTTTAGGGGAAAAGAGGAGAAGAAAATGAGAGTTGGAGGGTTAGACGAGCAAAGAGAATGAGAGACACGTGGGAAGAGAAAGATGTAGCGAGAGAGGGGATAGAAAAAGGGAGCGGTAAGGGGAATAACGATGGCAGCGGGGAGGTGTTACAGCTTTTAATCCCAACGGAGGGAAAACGCTCTATATCGACGGACTCGTTGATACCGAGTACCAGCACGATAAATGTTTCCGTTCGCTCGGTTTCTTCAAAGTCGAGAAACCAACGAGTTTTCTTCGGATATAATCTAATAACATATGTCACACGTACGTTGTAAGTGCAAGTTGCTTGTTGCGACTGTTGGAAACAATTATATTGTTATACGAGTCGTATCACGTACAAAATATTTGTTGCATTGCTATTATTCCTACGTAACTTTTAACTATGACCAAGTATCGTCCAGGCAATCGTATCGTCACATTTTACTTTCAACCATCTTTTGTACTTTTCTCTTTAAAAGACTCGATCGATCGTATCTCATTTGCACCATTTACCAAATATTTGACGAATTACACGACGCATAAATTGAAATCAAGAAAAGTATGCATGGATCCAGAATTTAAACGCAATATAACATACTACTACGTCCAATTGACACGTGTTATCGTGTTACACACGAGGAGACGAGAGAGAAAGACAGACAGACGGAAAGAAATATGTTTTCTTTTTTTCTTTTTTCTTCTGTAAGTTGGCTTTTGCACGTTGTACAACTAAGATTCCAAGTATCTTTTGTTCGCATTGAAAGAACCACAGTTCTTTTTTCAGACTGTATTTACGGTAATCCAACTTCCGTTCCCATTCTTTCCTAGTTTCTAGAGAATAAGTGCAGCGTTGTCTGGAAGATTACGAAAATTATGAAAAAATTTATTCCAAGAAAACGTTATACTTTGTGGATGCAAACAGGATGCAAAGAACATGAAAAAATAATGAAAAGTCAGTTTTCCTTTTGTGTATATACGTATCTACCCCAAATTATATACCGTACACATTGCCTGCTAAAAGTTTCCAGAATGAAATTCCATTTCAATCTAAAGTACGTGACGGGTCAATATACACAATCAAAAATTATAATAATTGCACTGTCGTCGTTCTCTTCAAAACGCATCGAACAGATCTTTCTATAGATTTACATGTTTCGAGTGGTATAGAGTAAATGCTGCTGAAACAACGACACCATTCAGTCCGAATGGTATAGTACATACTTGGGTATTTCCGGCGTGGACAGCTAAGTTTGCAATGCACAGTCTGAGAGTTGCAACGCATACAAACGCTTATCGAAAGATACAATCTACGAACACCGATAAATATCGAATAGCCACCATTCCCGTTTATGTTTGCGTTTGCGTTTGCGTTTGCTTCAAGTTTAAGTTTCTGTTTCTGTCTCTGTTCGATCTAATGATTTTCATTTTCATTTTCATTTAACGAAACTTTTATTTTCCTTTGTTCTTTTTCTTATTTTTACGTTCGAAACTATCTTCAAAATTATTCATTGTGTTCCGTAGTGTGAAACTGAATCGAAGCAGACAAGATAAACGGAATTTGGCTACGAATGAAATGAAATAAATCAACAGCGTCAAACCAACGATAACACGATTTGTGTATTCGTAATTGTGTTTTGTAGTTTTGTTTCTCTTCTCTCTTTTGCTGGACGTTTTATGCGTTTAATTTCGTCTGATGGACAAATATATGTATACGAGTGTATATATTGCTTTCGAGAGGTATTCTTTTCTATTCATCTAAGGGTCGTAGAGGTAGTGATCGAGCATATTCCTTCGTTTTCGTGTATGTACGTACAAATCCCGTTTCTATCCAGTGTGTGATGTACCTCCGTGATATACGTGCGTGAGTACGTCCAACTGCCACGCCTACCGACACTACGGTTTAATTGAGTAATCGAGTACCCTCGCGACATAGCCTGAATCAGAGGTGGAAGAGGAAGAGGAGGAGGAGGAGGAGGAGGAGGTGGTGGTGGAGGGAGGGAGGGAGGGGTCACTTTCAACTACATTGCCCCCCCCTCCCCCCTCTCGGGATCCCGTCTCTTTGCTGTCTGTCCTCTTGTACTTACATTCCCACCCCGTCTCTTGGTTTTTCTCCCTCTCGTAGCTTTATTTGGTTAGACGAGATGACAAGAAGCAACGTAGATCCTTCCCTTCTTTTCTCGCAAATAGCGGCGCAATGACGCGCGTATGTACGTCCAAGCATCTTATTCGAAAACATACGCACTCGGAATACGTGATGACAAAATATCAAACAAATGTGAACAAATGAACGTTTCGTGTCAGACATTCGATCAGAGAGGAGGAAAACTGTAGAAAAAATACGAATAGTATCGCTATGAACTGTATCGCTCGTTCGACTTGGGAAAACTAGGGACTCGATGTGACAAGAACCATGCAAGAGTGATGTAATTTAAATGTTAAACGGACGGTCACTGTACTCGTATGGCCAGGTACTACGTAACGTAACGCTTGTTTTTCCAAGATCCAGTCTGCGTGTTATTAACGGGATTTTGTGAATTCAAATACGATTACAGTTACGTCGAATCTGCTGTCGAATAAACTCCCCCCCCCCCGCCACCCCCACCCCTCCCTTGTGTTCCGTTTTTTTCGGAAATTGGTCCGTCATTAACTTTGCGAGCGTGAAGAACGGACCGGATCGACCAATAGAGAGGAGATGCATCTAAAAGTCTTGAGAAGAAGAGCAGGAGAAGATCTCGATGTCGGACAAAGAACGTTTTTTTCAAAAGAGAAATGCCAAGTATGAATGTAATAAGAATGACGTTGGCATTTTATATTTAGTTATACATATATGCATGTATGCATAAGACGCGTACGTAAATACTCGTTACACAAATATACTCGTTCGTTTCTTCAACTTCTTTCAAAGGAATAACGTTGTCCGTTCTTCTATGGTTATGCGTTGTCTATCGAATAGTCACACGAGGGCACGAACGCTGCACACTCGTGTCTATTTATATCGAATCCGTGGGCATACCGGACCAGACTGCTGGCGCGTCGCGTCGCGTCGCGTCGCGAGCAACTCTGCTGTGCGGACAATTCTTCCGTCAATATGGCCAATCTTAAACCTTTCGAATTTTTTGACAAACTTATCGCGAACGAAAACTTGTACTGAAAAAGATTAAAGGAATTCTAACAAAGAAAAGCCTTTGGAGGTACTTTGGAGAGTTTAGATATTTATCTGCGTACATACACACGTATGTACATATGTTACAAAAGAAATTGTAAAACAAAGAAACGTACAAAAGTATTTGGCAATGATAATGTTAATAAAAGTGACGATAACAATTGAAAAAAGATTTCGATAGAATTTATCACGTATATGTTAACGACTATCTTGCGAAAGATAATTTCGTACAAACTTTGATCATCTGTGAATAAAATTAGTCGTGTTACGTATCGATTTGTTCGAGTTTACGTACGCGTAAAGACAAAGACGTGACTTTCGGGATGGAAATAAATTTTTGATCGATCTCACGTATTTACAATCTATACACTTCCGTTTAAAAAATAAATCGAATAGATGACTATTAAAGTATTGTCAAATTTCTCGCTCGACTTTGACGGTCTTGTAAATTTGTACAATGGATCCGTTATGTAACAATTAAGAATAAGAGGGAAACAATTAATCTACGTACACGCGATATGCTGTACTTACTTGCGTACTTACGTACGTACGTACCAAGACTCGAGGTTAGCCGATTAAACTTGAGAGAAAACCTTCAGAGTCTTTTAATAGCACCTATATAATATGGAGTATTGGTTTGATTCAAAATTGGAGAACCACCCGATGGGTAGTTCTCCGGGCGAAATAGCGTGCCTACTTGCGCTTACGCCTACCTTATGTATGCATATATGTATGTACGTATGTATGTATGTATGTATGTATGTACGTACGTACGTGTGTATGTATGTATGTGGATATAGATTCACGATCAACTATCCGTATACGGGTATACTGTTGGTATATCTGTATATACGTACGAGGTATGTACTATGTACTTAGAGGCAACGGTCACCTTTCGAGACTCGACTGAAACTCTGAGCAAAAGCATCGAGCAGCCAAGCATGCAACATGCAAGCGTACTAACGTACACCCATACGAAGATAGCCCTATGGCCATTTGCATTGAATACGCTCTTACCTACCGAGCGAATATCCCTTCTACGTAGGCAATGCCACCGTTGGCCACTGCTTCGCTTCTCGCTCTTTCTAACCGGTCCTTGTACCATTGTGTTTATTTATGATCTTTAATTATATCGAATACGGTAGTGAAATTTTTATACGTGCGAAATTTTTTTCGCATTCTGTTTCGAACAAACAAGACGTACACACTCGTACGTGCGTACATGTTCCCCCTGATAACTGATAAATGTTACGCGTGTGTCACAAAATCTTCCTTTCGCCTGTTAATATGACGCAGCCAATAATATATACCCGCATCGAGTGTACGTGAAGAAACAGCACGCGTTTCAGGTTTGTTCGATTTCAGATTTTAAGCTTGAAGCTTTCAGGTTTCAAGTTTTCGCGTATTGTTTGCCTATTTATATATTTACTTACTCCATTAATCGTAAGGGCGAAAGGAGAGAACAGGATATATATATAATCAAAGTTTAACAATCGATTGCCAACGTCGAGATGTGTTTGGAACGAACGATCCGAGTATTACGCGTTGCAAATAAAATCCGAGAATCAATTTATCGAGGTTTGCCCGTAGTTGACGATAAACGTTGCAGAATTAAATGAAACGAAACGAAACGAAACGAAACGAAACGTTCCTAACGGTTCCACTTGAGCGAAGAATGGTCACAGGTTGTTGCGATCATTCGAGTCGTTTGCATACACGTACACATCATCGTCCTATCCGTCTTGTAACAAGAGCTACCCCGGTTTTGAAGTAGTCGTCTCGCGCAGATGGTGCTACTCCCGCACGATCTAACAGGCACAGTCGTTTGTCTCGTTCGTACACGCATAGCACGAAGGGAACGCGCCTGCTGCTCTCATTAGTTGGTTCCTGCGGCACGCGAAAAAGCCTGAGGGGTTATATGACCGGTATGGGTGAGAATAGCAAAAAAGACGGCAGGGGTGAGACGGTAGATCCAAGAACCCTTCAATTCTTTCGCTCCAGATCTAGCGTCCGTTAATTGGAGGTTGTTTGACTACGCACCAACTTCACCCTTTTTTCCTCCCCCTGTCCCTTCTTTCCAACGTCGTACCTTTTTTAATCTCTCTCTCTCTCTCTCTCTTTCTCTCTCTCTCTCTCTCTCTCTCTCCTCCATTATCCTTTTTCCATTCACACTATTTCTTTGTTCGTAGCTGATCCGAAATTTATTACTACTGTTACATCACTTGGCAAAAAAAAAAAAAAAAAAAAAAAAAAAAAAAGAGTAAAGAAAAGAAAAGAAAAGAAATCAGAAAATTTTTCGCAGGAAAAACGAAAATTTGAATTCTTTGCAAACTCGAAAGTGATACACACGTGTATATGCATGTCATGTACGTCACGTACGCAATGACGAGAAGGATTCGAAACGTATTTCAAGATGGAAAACAGGGAAAGAGGTTACCACCACCGTGTGGCAAGACCGAGTGAGTAAGAGAGAAAGAGAAAGAGAGAAGCGTTAAAAAGTATATGAAAAGCTGTTCAAACTCTACCGCACGAGTGTAGGCCTGTTTGTACGGCGCTAACGATGAACAAACAGAGCGGAACGACTTGGCCGATACACCGACTATGTCGCGTGACTCATCATTCGACTAAAGATTGGTAACGATCAAAGAGAAAGGACTAGGGATGAGTTTGTCTGATCTGATTCTGTAATCTTGTAATTCATCCCTTTTTTTCTTTTTTTTTTTTTCTTTTTTTTTTTTTAATCAATTATCGTATAAAACAAGAATTTGCGAAGATACGCAAACGTTTTAAAGAAACAATCACTGCTGAAGCAATCAATCCGACTTGTCTTTTTCCTTTATTCTTCTTTTTTTCCCCTTTTTTTTTTTTTTTTTTTTTTTTTTTTGTTACAGTGTTAAGGGATGAATTTCGTGCAGAACCGCAAAATACAAGAGTCGCAGCTGGAGAGACTGCTTTATTAGAATGCGGACCACCCCGGGGTCATCCAGAGCCAACGCTACATTGGAAAAGGAACGGTCATACCATAGATTTGGATACTACTAAACGGTAATTTGCTCTCTTCCCCCTTTCTCTCTCTCTCTCTCTCTCTCTCTCTCTCTCTCTCTCTCTCTCTTCATCCATCTACCCATCTATCCACTTATCTATCTATCTATCTATCTATCCATCCATCTATCTATCCATCTATCTATCTATCTACCCATCTACCCCATATACCCATTCATCTCGCTTCCCTCGCGGATTGTTAATGTTTATGGATGCATCGATTTTGAGATTAACTAATTAAAATCAACAACGAAAAAGGAATAATAAAATTGGTCGATTGTTAGTATAATATATAGAGACAGTTGCCTGATCGATTTTATTATTTAATTTAGGTGTGTTAGATTTCATGACGATGTAGGTAGATATGTAGCAGTACGTATTTCTACGTACGCGTTCACCGAAAATTGCTTTTTTTACAGTATCACCTTGGTAGACGGAGGGAATTTGATGATCTCGGATGTCAGGCAAACTGACCAGGGAAAATATCAATGCGTTGCTGAGAACATGGTGGGTGTGAAGGAATCTGCAGTGGCAACTCTGACAGTTCACGGTGAGTGATGTTTGCAATGTCGAAGAAAGCAAGTGTCGGTGCGTCCGTCCCGACAATGTAACACGTTGAATAGTATTTCAATTTCTCCGTTTATTCGTTGTCATTAGTGAAGCCATTCTTCTTGTCGACTCCGGCGAATCAAACGATCCTGGCTGATCAAACAGCGGAATTCGCTTGCCGCGTAGGCGGTGATCCTCCCCCTGAGATTCTCTGGCGAAGAAACGACGGGAAAATGCCGATCGGGCGAGCGCATATTTTGGACGATAAAAGCTTGCGAATCGAAAGAGTAACGTCGCAAGATCAAGGGACGTATATCTGCGACGCCGAAAACAGTGTCGGTGCCATATCTGCGAGCGCAACGTTGATAGTACATTGTAAGTAGAAAGCACGTTTGTATGAATCAGTCGGTGAAGAAGCGCGTGCTTGTAATTCTCTGTTTCTTTTTCTTTCTTTTTTTGTCACGTCGTTTCGTTTTGTTTCTTCCAGCGAGACCGATATTCAGCAGTTTTCCAAAAGACGAGATAGTCGGCGTCGGCTCGAACGTTTCGTTTAGCTGCGCGGCTCGTGGTGCCCCACAGCCTTCCATCTTTTGGACCCGGGAAGGCTCGCAGGAGCTAATGTTTCCTGGAAATGAATACCAAGGTCGTTACAGAATTACAGAAGACGGAAGTTTACATGTTAAGAGTGTACTTGGGAAGGACGAGGGACATTACGTTTGCAGCGCAATCAGTCAGGCTGGTGCGAGCACAGCCACAGTTTTTCTTCAGGTACTGGTGCTTCCATTCTCCATTTTCCCTTTCTCGATATTCCTCGCGATGACGCAAACCACATCTGCGTGCGAAGGTAGCAACGAACGTAAGCGTTCTTGGAAGATTGCCAAAGATTGTCAATTTTCCTCTTTTTATCTTTCGATCAGGTTACATCGGTCGAGGAGGTTCCACCACCTGTCATCGAAATTGGAGCAACCAATCAAACATTGCCTCCGAATAGCGACGTTTCAATGCCGTGCCGTGCATTCGGGAGACCTACTCCAAAAATCCGGTGGTACAAGAACGACGAGCTTGTGCGAATCGGTGGTAGCGACGATCGGCTCGCGATCGCCAATAACGGCACTCTTTCTCTAAAAAATCTTCAATTAAGCGACGCGGGAGTGTACAGGTGTGTTGCGTCCTCCGAATCGGGAAACACGTCATGGTCGGCCAGTTTGACGATTAGTCCAGGAACGAGTTATCACAGTATCGTGCCAGACATATCGGTACTTCCCGAGAGTCCGAGCAAATCAAGAATAGTGAATACAACTAGCAACACGGTGACGCTCACCTGGAGTCCGGGACACGAAGGCGCTAGCAAGATAGTCGATTACACGGTCGAATATTTTGCTACGAATCCAAAGACGAGCTGGATTGTTGCCGGAACAGGAATAAAAGATGACATCTATACTGTAAGAATATGCTGTACATAAATATGCTTTATCAACATTTGCCTCCATTGTCTAACGAACGAACGAACGAACGAACGAACGAACGAACGAACGAACGACGACGTAATCCGACGTTTGTTTCGTGTTACAGGTTACAAGTCTCAAGCCAGACACGAGTTACGTGTTCCTTGTTCGTGCTCGAAACAGTCAGGGTCTTTCCGTTCCTAGTCCGTTTTCGGATGTGGCGCGCACAACCAATTTCGACCAGCACGCGATCCCTCAAACCGAACTAGTTCGAGCGAGAGATCGGCTCAATAGTGAGATTCTTTACTTGAAAGATGTTCAGCCTTTGAGCAGCACCAGCGTCAAGATTGTATGGGACGTAAGTGTTCGCAGAGCGAAAATTGGCAAAGGCGCGGTGAAGGTGGAAAATTCGCGACCTCGTAGAGTAACGTCGTTGGATTCTCGATCCTTCCTTCGAACACGATCCATTTGTTTCGCGATTTCTATCGTATGTTATTTGCCTCTTTAGATACTCGGAGCTGCCGATTTGGTGGAAGGCTTGTACATAAGATATCGTCAAGTTTCCGAGAAGCCGGAATATCGGATGGTCACCGTACTAAACGCCGGAGCAACCAGCTACGTTTTAACCAACTTGAACAAGTACACGCGTTACGAGTTTTTTCTAGTTCCTTTTTTCAAGACTATCGAAGGGAGACCGAGTAACGTGAAATTGGCAACCACGCTGGAAGACGTGCCCTCCGGAGCACCGGAAAATGTTCACGTTGGCATGATAAACGTAACATCGGCGTTCGTCCGTTGGTCTCCGCCACCGAAAAGTACGCAAAACGGACAATTAATAGGATATAAGGTAACGCACGTGCGTGTATGATTGATCAACGATCGAATCCAGATGTTAGTCGAGTCGAGGTTAAAGTTTATGTTCCTTTATTTTTCCGTCAGATTCAAATCAAGAGCAACAACAGCAACAAGATTTTGGGCCAAATGTCTTTAAATGCGTCGACCACGTCGGTGATTATCAATAGCTTAACGACAGGTGGTCTTTACACCGCGCGGGTTGCTGGATTAACTCGCGTAGGTCTCGGACCGTTTTCCAGTCCAACTATTTTGAACATGGATCCCGGACAATTGACGCAATTACCACCGCGGACAGATCCGAGTCAGAGGAACGCCTCTGTCGTCAGTGAAACCTGGTTTCTCATTCTAATGGTAACGGTCGTGTTGACCGTTATCGCCGCGTTATTGGGAGCCGTTTACGTTCGACGAAGACAGGCAATGAGCAAACAACTTGGCCATTTGAACGTTCCTGTCGGCACGGCCAATGATATTTGTCAATTGAACAAGGACACTCTGTGGTTGGAACGTGGTTGGAGACCGAGCAATACCCTCCAGGCTGCCTCCACCGATAAGGATTGCGAAACGAAATTGTTGAGCAATCAAAACCAAATCGGCCTCCCACCGGGAATCGTTGGGATGACTGGCTCGGAATACGCCGAAGTGAACCTAACGACATTTTACAACGCTCGGAAACAGCTGCAAGCTCCGCCAGAGCCGTACGCTACAACGACGCTTTGCATGCCTGCTCGTAGCCCGGATTCGATAGAAACCACTGGTCGAAAGTCGAATTCGAGCGACTCTTGCCTCAAGCCGGACTATTCGAGTTTAGATTCGAACTTGGATCGAAACAAATCGACAGTATCTCCGAGCAGCGACAATGCCAGCAGTGTCTATAACGGAGAGGACAACGCGGAAGCGCAAAGAAGAGTTCATCAATACAGAATGCCGCTGCCAAACGAAAATCAACCACCAAATTGGTGCGACATGCTGCCGCCTCCCCCAGAACATCCACCCTCGTTCGAAGGATCTCTTGGTTCTTGCAGAACGCATCCGCATCCGCATCCGCATCCGCATCAACATCAACATCAACATCAACATCAGTATCAGTATCACCACCATCATCATCCGCATCAAGTTCAACATCAATTTCAGCATCAGCATCATTATCATCAGCAGCAGCAGCAGCAGCAGCAGCCGCAGCCGCAGCCGCAGCAGCAGCAGCAGCAACAGCAACAGCAACAGCAACAGCAACAGCAGCAATATCAACATCAAACGTTTAGTCCTCATTTGGGGAAAAAGAGTATCGAAAGACAAAACGATTTGGATGTAACGGCGGGTGGAGGATTAGCTTTGGGACTAGGTTTGAGCTCAAGTTCGAATTCAGGTTCTGGTTCGAATTCGGGATCTGGAGGTGGAAGCGGAGCAGGAGTAGTAGGAGGAGGCGGAGGAGTTGGTGGAGGTGGTTGTAGTTCTGGCTCTGGGTCGAGAAACTCGCAAAGTCCGCCAAGTCCGCCAAGTCCGCCAGCCAGAATAATCAACAATTTAACAGGTTCGAACTCAGTTTGGAACGACTCGGGTCAACAGTCTCAATCGAATTTCGAGAATTCGACTTCGCATTCGAGCAACATTCATCAGCAGAGCAGATACACGAGTTTGCCGCCGCAAACGAATCCACCGGCGTTGCCTGCGTTTCCAGAGTCGTTCGACTGTTACGACTCGTACAAGGGCAATCAAGAAAACGAGTACGAAAGCGGCTCCCTTTTGTACGGTCGACGAAACGATTCGCCGTTGGAAGAGTACGATTCTGCATACAGTCACGTAAATCGAGCGGATTCTCGCTCGGAACGATCAATGGCGAACGAGGAAACGATTTACCGACGAAACGATCAAGATATTTATACGACCGGGAACCTTTATCGAGGACCCGAGAACGACGAATGGGACAGGAAATCCTGCGATTCGAACGCACACTCGGATATTTGTTGTTCCTGTTCAGAATCCAGTTGCCTTTATGGCAACACCCTCGAGTACAACGACCATTTCGCTTCCACATCGGCGAATTGTCTTCACGGTAAAACAAGTTCCCGAGATAGAAGCGGCAAAAGTCCACGTAGAAGAAATACTAGAACTGCTTCGCCGACCTATAGCAGCGGTGACAGTAATTATTCTTGTATCCCCCCGAGGCAATCTGGTGGTGGAAGCGTTGGCTCGCAAGAAAGGTTGAGGCATAACCGTGGCAAAGGTGGGCACGTCACTCGTCTGTCTTTACCTTGGTCTAATCTACTTACGGTTGTGAGATGTAATTCTACGTACGTAAAATGGATCGCGTAAATATATCAACGCGTAACGTTTTTCTTTCAGACAAAGTGCCTAGCTTTTCGAGAATCGGCGGCTACTCTCAGCACAATTCCTCGGCCTCGAACACAGTCAGCAGTTCCGGAAGTCAAAGATACAACAAGCTGAACAACGTTTTCGTAGGTGGTGGGAATCCAAATGCTCCTCCTGTGGAATGTAGTCGGCCGGCCGACTTTCGCGATGGCTAATGTCGCAACGATTCTCGGACGATTCAGAACCGATCGATAGAATCGATCGTTGGTGGTACGAATCGCTGTTTCAATTTCAAACGATTTAGGCACTTGAATCGCAACGAATCGTAGCCGTTTCGCGCGACAATATATCGCGAACAATCTCAAAGTACCTTTTGCGGGCTAATCGCGTCCTCGAGATATATATATATACACAAACTTTGATAACTACGATGTTAATCGTGATATTTCTTTATTCCTGTCTCTTTTCTTCCTTCCCGTCTCGCTCCTCTTTCTCTCCCCCTTTTCCTCATCCCATCGCGCAAACGATCTTTCATCGATCCTTTCACGTATTCCGTTTAACCTCTCCTTTCTCGTATCCGTATCTAGCTCTTTAGATATTTTTGATATTTTTGATAATTACTTGACCGAGTTTTTCCCTTCTTTGCTCAAACTATGGCAACATTCACTGCCGTTGAGTAGCGGAAAATGGACGACGGACGATACGATTGATGTAGCGAAAAAATGAACAGGATACGAGATCATGAGTGAGCGACGAAAAGGGAGTCTTTCCCCTAAATTGTTTAATTTATCGTTTAATTTATCGTTTTTCTACGCGAGCAATGATTTGCTGCAGTTGCAACGTTATAAACATACGCGTACGCGCACGCGACTGTTCCATACTGTTCTCTTCTAGATTAGATCAACGTGGCATTTATTTCCCATGAATTTTAGATTTTCGCCACTCAAAGTTCCGCGCGGTTCTTATTTTTTTCGATATAACGTTCCTAAATGATAAAAAAGAAAAAAAAACAACAAATTGTTCAACTTTGCCGCGTGAATGCAAACGTATCGCCACGTGATACTTTGTAAACGATACATGTATAGCTCCTAAGGATAAGTGCGGCAAAAGATAATTGAAATAATGACTGACGTGCAACAAGTATTATACATATATATATCATATCGAACAGTTCTTTTTTTTATGTATGTATGTATGTATGTATGTATGTATGTATGTATGCCTGTGTACGGATGTGCGTGCGTGCGTGTAAAAGCTTCTTTACTCCACGAGCAATCGTATAACAATGGAAAGTAGCTGTCGACCGGCGTCTTTTACCGCGAATCTCGGACGTGAGTCGGGAACAAGCAATCGTCGCGTCGGTCTGTTCCACCGATCGAAAGAAAGAAACAACTTGCTTGGTCGTAGTGAGCGGAGCTTGCGACGGATGAAAGAAAATCTTGGTAAGCGACAAGAAGACGCAACGACGTCGAACGCGGTGTTGGAACGCGCTATTGTATCGTAATATTTTTAATTAAATGAAATCGAATGATCACCGATTCGAGCACGTTTGCAAATCACGTCTCTCGGTGCCTTCTCGACGCGTGTTGCGCGAGAGTTGATCAAAGGTTTTGGAATTGGAACGAAACTCGATGTAAATTGACTACTCTCGAGAGTAGGAGGTACTACTCGTTGTGTAATAATCGCTCAAATTCGTTGTAATTAGTTTGTTCTTTTACGCGAGGAAACAAAGAGTATAAAATATTATACATAAAAAGAAACGACTGACCGTGAGTCGGCGGTCGTCGAACGATATAATATCATACCTGTCGTATGTGTAGAGCGTCGAAGAGGGATATAATAGACGCTAAAATGCACTGCCGAATTCGTCACAATTCCGGGAGACCAGGTAGACCGGGTGTGGAGATACGATTCAACGTGTAACATATGTATGTAGGTATAGAAAATTGTCGGCGCGAGTAAAAGGTCCGCGAATGAAATTGGTAAATCCGTAGATTACACGTAGAGATATCCGAGTATAATCCATCCAAAAAGGTGAGAAAAGAAACAAACGAAAAAAAAACTAAAATAAACAAGGGGGCGAAAGTAGGGAAGGAAGGTATAAGTGTAACAAATTAAATTAAACGGAAGGAGAGAGAGAGAAATTCGTTTTCGTAGAGTATTCGAGGAAACGATAAATTTCGAACGAAAGGAAGAAAGAAAGAAAGGGAGAAGAGGAGAGAGAGAGACGTAGTTACGTAGTACCTATTATATTTTAAGTAATCGCCATAACGATAACCAGACACGCTATCTCCAATAGTCTCTTTAGACTGAGTACACTGAGTTTGCCAAACTTTGTCTTTATGGACTTTAACGACTGGTTAACATAAACGAACCTTCTATCAGCACACGCAACAAACTCCTTCGAAGAAAAAGACAACTCCAAATCTGTATATAAATTTCGCACTCTCGAACCGTTCCACGAACCGTGGGAAATAGTTTGATCGATGGTAGTTACTTACTTACTTAAAGAATACTTTGAGAATACTTCGAGTCGGAAATCGAGAATCGAGAATTCGTGATACTGTTGGCATGAATTCGCGCGACCGAATCACGAGTGAACGATTCTCGAACCAGTTATGCCGAACCATCCTACCAATCTGCGAAGCGAAAAAAAAGTAATGACATTATTTTTATAGTTTCTCATATTTGCACGATTGTTACGATGGTTCGCACTGTTTGTATGTACCGTGTTACACGCGTAATCCCATCAAGTTGGACGATAGTAGAATGCCATGTACAGGTTGTGACGACACACACACACACACACACACACGCACACGCACACATCCAAATCTTTTTTCTTTGCCATAGGACTCGCTTTTATCCTTTGGCCTTGCCTTGCCTTGCCTTGCTCGCAGCAGAGGACCCTTCTTCACCTTTCCTCCGCAATCCTTATCCTTCCTTCTCAATCCCGTGCGTCGTTCTTTCATTCGCATTTCTCACACCCGTTCTATTGCCCGTCGGTTGAGTTGCCGCGTCTATCTAAATTGCCCTTACGCAAAATGCGCTTGTTCTTGCGCTCGTCGCGCACCGCGCAAGAGGTTCATCCGTCTGCTGCGTTACCGATCGCTTAAATTAATTAAAACGGGAAACAGAAAGCCAAGAGCAAACATCGGTGTATTCTTCCGTTTGTGAAAAGTAAGAGCAAATTAAATGTAAAAACCCGAATTGAGGCGCGTCGGTTGAAATCGATTAGATCAACATCGTTTTTGAGACAGGACAGATTGCACGAAACAACATTTCGTGAGTCGTCAATCACTGCCAATAGCTGAATAGTCTCTTACGAAAATCGGACCTTTTGTTCACTGACGGACGAAAATCATCGATATCGTAGGGTAACGATATACATATATTTTGTAGTCACAGTGCACTAATCGTCATATCATTAACGCTCGGATCGAAAGATCTAGTAACGCTGATAAAACTTTCCGAACACTACCGATTCGATAAGTTTTAATTTTACTTGTATTTTTTAGCCGTTAGGTCTAAATTAAAACCGCGAAGGCTGATGAGTGATTTAGCTTAAATCTTCTCTACATTTTGTAAATAAAACGCATGAAAGAAACAAAAATTGTTCGTTCGTAAGCGTTTTCGTAGGCAATAACTTATTTATTATGAAACAAGCGCGAGTGATTGTCCACTTTGAATATGTTACTGAAAAGAAAAACGATGCTAATAAAATTGGTCGATACAGACTAATATGACATACGCGTACAGGCAAACACAGGGCGCGCACAGATGTAGATAATTAAAAAGTAATAATAATATTATTGTCAAGTACTACATATGCATATAAGGCGATATACAAAAGCGTTACGCAATATACGAGTAACGATTATTAATAAAAATGAAGAAAAAAATAATGTTGAACGTACGAGTATTTTGCAAACTTTTACGTTTACGTTTACTTTTTTCAAACTAAGGACAATTCTTGACAATTGAATCCTCCCTGAAAAAAGAAAAAAAAGAAAAAAAAAAAAAAGAAAGAATAAACAGTTATTTCCTCCTATCCTGCTTCCCTGCGCGTTAAACACCAGTTCAGTAAAAATAACAAATATAAAAATTCAAAATAATTTAAACGTTATAATTAGATAATTAGACGTATCTTCTAGAAATTTAGAACTTTATTGCAACGAAAGACAACTTCTTAATAATTATTTACAAAATTTATTGCTTATCAACCAACTATTTTCTCCTTTTGATTAGTTATACCAAAAATATAAAAATAAAATTACATTGACAACTACCCACAACCACCTTTACCACAACAAGTGCGTTTAGGAGGCCGATATCCTCTAGAACTGTGACCCATTAATGGATTGTATTCTGCAATGGACAGAGAATGCGAGATTTAAATTTCTTTCGATTCGTGTGCTTTAAAAATCGTTACTTTCCATTTTCTCTATATATTTACCTTCCCTTATCGATTTGTGCTTCTTCTCCGTAAAAGGTGGTAAATCATTGTCTTTCTTTCCTGATCTGTTGCCTGTCGCCAACAATTGGTTGTCGTCCAACGTCAATTTTGGTGTTTGTTTTGCCTTTTCTTTCTGCTAGAAAACATAGTACACGTGTATATAATGTGTAACAAATTTTGAATTTTTTTTGCAACTGCTTCCTGCTAAATGACAACCAAGGACACGTATCGATCTGTTCAAAGTACCTCTGTTTCTTCTTGTTGTGCCAATATGGATTTCTGATAATATTCTTCCTGCATTTTTTGACGCGAAGCTTCCAAACCTGATAATCTTTTTTGCAGAAGATCAGGATCTACGTACAAATGATAAAAATGAAATAAGCATATAATACACGTGTAATGTCGCTATTTTCTCATATTTATATTTACTTTTATGATATTTTGCTGCATATTCCTGTTCGTCCTTTTTCAACTTCCAGCTTGTATATTTTTCTCGTATGTATGGAGATGCCAACCAAAGTGAGATTACAACTGCAATTATATACCATCCAACAGATGCGATAGCGTTCCATACTGTAACAATACATAAAGACATAATTAAACTTAATCGCCTCTAATGAGATATATTTTAGCGATTCAAAATTCTACAAGAATATACTCGTATGTACTCGATTATGCCATCTGGTTAATGATTATTAATTTGAGCCAATATACAAATGTATGTATGTACGTACTTATTCTCAAGTTATTAACTCCAAATTCTCTTCCAACAAAATAATCCATCTTTTGTCTCTTCCAAGTACTAGGTCACTTACAATTTGGAAAACCGTTACGCCAAATTTCAAGGTACTAAAGTTTCCAAACCAATTTGGTAAATATTACGAGAAAAAAAACATGCAATCGATTAGTTATGAAAACATACTAGTCACCATCTGTATCTATATGAATATTAACATGAATTTTATTCAATCAGACGAGGTGAAACGTTTACTGAAACGTTTACTATAATTTCACGCGCATTTAACAACAATTTAGTGCACCAATATATACATACACGTGTTATTGCAATGTAATTTTACGATAGTAATTTTAAAAATGATTGTAACTACTCTATTTATTTTTCGATGTTATTCCTATTTTTGAATTTTCTCTTGCTCGTTCACAATTTATCCACTCACTGAAGTAACATTGCCGCGTAACGGTGAAACGGTGGTACTAATCAATATCGCTATCTATCGTTGCACACTGTTGCACTTGTTATTATCTATGGATAACTGCTACCACCTATCGAACTTTATTAAAACTATAGATAAAGAGCGTAATAGCATGTACATACATGACAAGCACGGAATACACGCGTTTCAGACAGAAGATCCCACCAAATCCTGCGTCCCTTGCCTGTATAATATATAGTCCGCTAGATGGCCAGCATCTTTCTTGTTTATAGTCGAGGAATGATGTATACGTGTATACTATGCAACAAGGGCAGTTTCATCGCAACAGTGGCAGTGTTTCAGGATCCATCAAACAAATTTTTTATTATTTTACAAAAAAAAAAGCCTATTGAGAGAACTAATTTGCAAACTTTTACAACTACGATAATATATGGGTAATTTATTCTGACATTAACTTTCAAATAAATCGCACATAAAGACTTAATAAATTATAAATTCCCTATAGATACATTTATAAAATCAAACGATAAATCGATACAATATAAATGTGTATTATACATATACATGTATGTATAATGCTGTATTTATATCGCATGATAAATGAGTAAATCGTACAATACAATATTTACATCGTACATTACGTGGTAACAGTGTTTAAAGAATTCGATAATTATTCTAGTTTGTTACTAGAACTGTTTTATCTTAATAGCCATATTTTTCGTTAAGACTCGTTTTTCCATCTCCTGCTTGATCCGATGGCGGAACCCATGTGGAGTAATTATCAGCGTGTATGTCTTCATCGCAATACGTTTCTTTTTGTTCCCGTCGACGCTTTTTCGTCATTTGAATTTTAGGCTCTTGTTGCTCCTCGTGTTTTTCCGAAGACTCGGTGTTTTCAGCAGCAACAGTAGCACTATCGGAACGTTGTGATTCAACATTTTTTTTGTCATCAAACGTATTCGAAATTAATTCGTCATTGTCGTCACTATCCATTTCCTCTATAGCTTCTGTTTCTACCGCAGTGTTGGAAATGGCATTTGATTCGAATAATTTAGTGTTTGTAGTAGCCGCACGTTGATTTATTTGTTTCTCCTGTATAAATGGAATTTCGTAAAATTAGTAGAATATTGTGAACAGAGTGTATGTGGACAAAGTAAATATACACTCACTTTTTTCTGACTAGGTAATGGTCTGTGAATTTTTTTTGTTTCAACCGATGTATTTTGCGTGTGATCCGCAGCTGTTTTACCTTGAATAGTAGTTTGATTCATAGTACCGCTGTAGGAAAGAGCTGGTAGATTTACTGGTTGTGTCATGTTTAATAATTTAACCAAGCCTGCCTCTTCTTTTCGGAGATTTTGCAATTCCAGCTTCATCTTAGCAATGTCACTTTTAGTTAAAGCAGACGAACTTAAGCTTGACATAAAAGCGTCCAACGCATCCTCTTCGGTCGCATCGTTCTTCGCATCATTCGCATTTTGCCAATTTTGAATCGAAGTTGACAAATGTGATATTCGTTCTGTGACTTCCTTATGCTTTTTGAGCTGAAATAATGATAAGTAACATTTTTATCCGCATGTTGATTTGAAGTTGCAAAATTCATAAAGCAATTGCTTCGACTCACCAAGGAATCGTATGTCTCTGTTTTTTCTTCCAACTTTCCAGCTAATCTCATTCTCTGTTCACGCTTCCTTTCGACAGATCCTGTTCTATCCAAAAAATTATCTTCGTCCGAATCGTAATAATCTTCCGCTTCCCAGTTTCGCGTTTTCCTTTTTCTTGCTTCTATATATATATAAAAATTAATCATAAGATTCGTGCTTAGAATCATCAATCAAAACAAAAACAATAAAACAGACAGCATACAGATACGAGAAGAAAATCAAAGTTTATTGTAAAAAATTCTACAAGTATTATTCTTACCATGATTTGCTTGCCTTAATAATCCATATTTATCTAAAATTTTGCAGGCTTCCAATGCGCATTGAACAACTGCTTCTTTTTTTTTACCTCTTACAAGAGCTTCTGCTCTTATTGAATGGCCAACAACGTCTTCAGTAGGAAGACTAGATTTTTCACAATAATAAGTTAGTCGTCAGAGATATTTCGTTTAGACGGTGTTAAAGATAAAATTTAAAAACGTTTAAAGGAAACGTATATGGAAACACTTACTCTACCCAACACAAAAATTGTCCAAATCCCTTTTCCTCTGCTTGATAATGAAGATCGTATCCTTCTCTTTCAAACCATCCTCTGAGAGTTTTTTTAGGATCCTCTAGAACCAAGTCATCGTCTGTAATAGAAGCATAGGGATTTTCCTGTAGATCTGTTTCTTCGTCCGCATCTTCACCCATTCCCCAATCAATGCCTTCGCTTTCATTTTCTTCAATGGGTTTTTCGACGGGATTTTCGACGGGATTTTCGACGGGATTTTCAACGGGTTTTTCAACGGGTTTTTCAACGGGTTTTTCAACGGGTTTTTCTTCGCTATGTTGTTTTTCCAATTGGGATGCTCTCATTTCCTGGAATCATTTCAATTTCATCTTATACATCTTACTTGAAAAATAATTATGCTGATCACGTACGAAAGAAACAATATTCATAAAAAGTACAGAAAAATACCTTCAACTCTGTCAAGCTATATGGAGATTCTTCTTCTTCGTCTCCTGGCGGAGCTTGTAGAATGTACCTTCTTTGACTACAACCAAATCTGAGTATATGGCCTCCTTGTATTCTTACATAAACATTGGGTTTTATACGGTTTCCGTTCCAAAAAGTACCATGAGTACTTCCCAAATCGTACACGTAAAAACCTTTGTCGTTTTCATTATCTGGCTGACACCTGTATTGCAAAATTGCATGATATCTTGAAATAGTAGGATGAACAAGCGTCAAATGACACGTAGGTAAGCGACCAATACTGTAGTAACTTAGTTTTCCGAGTGAAATCGTATCGATGATCATTCCAGATTTGAGTATTTCAATTTTATAACTCTCTTCTGGCTTTCCTCCCCAAGATGGTTCCAGATATAACGAAATTTCTTTCGAGTGTTGAGATTTTACATCGCGATTTGAGCGGCGAGCATGATTTCGTGAACGTCTGTTTGTTAAAGGGGATATTTTTGAATGTTTCTGCAGTGACAGAGGACGTTTTGGACCAATTAATTTAACAGTTGGTTTCTTGAAAGTTGCAACGTTGTCGATGTCATTGGAATTTTTGGACAAATCATCACTTGTCGAATCTGCAAGCTGCGTGGTATTTTCCGATATATCGGAAGAATTAGAAATGTTAGTAACGGATGACGTTTCTTCGTCGTTTACTTCATTTTGTACATTTGTTTCATTGCTCGAATGATTTTCCGGCACGAGCTCTTTCGAGTCAGTTTCCATAATTTTCGTCGTTTCAAACTGTTGTCAGTATCAAAAAATAAATTAAATATTTTTCGAACTAACTGTTAAACTGACACGAGTGTAAACTTTAACGCTTATTCATATAACCTCTTAAGACAGTCCAACTTGCACGTAGCAATGCGTAGTGTTTACTGGAAAATCAAGACGCAGTGCCATGTTGTAGTTACAATGACCGCCATCTTGCGAAAGCGAATGCAACGACGGTTCAAAGACAGACTCGAGAAAGTCCATTTTGAATAAAATTTCAAATTTCTTTGCTCTTCAATCAAATCGGGCCATGTATTGTGATTGATTTATTGAAGGAAAAAGAGGATGAAAATGGAAAGAAGAAATGGCAAGCAGAAGTCGTTTCTTGCAATTTTATTAAAATATCATTTTTCGTTGAACCGAGAAATATGTCGCACTAATGAAACACGCAATATCACGGTGTGGAAGAATTAGAAATAAAACGTCAGTAGATACTAAATAATCACGGAGAAAAATACCGATGAACAATATCTTGATTCAGTATTCATCGCAAATATGTACATACGTTCTGTAACGATGATCAATTTTTTTATCACGTCTGTGTGTTTTTCTTTCTTCGCACGACGTTCTCAGCTCGTGCAAAAACAACTCACAATTAAGTACATATATATGTATATACACGCGAGACGCGATCGAAAATACGATTTGATAGCACAATGATTAGATCCAGGTACAATAAAATCGTAGTTATATATGTACAAATCATCTACGTACACACATGTATGTACATGCGCCATACTTACATATATACGTACGTATGTTGCGTATGTGTACGTGTGTATATATGTACATTACGTATGTATATACATAAGCATTACGTATATACACACGTACATTGTACACACACACACACACACACACACACACACACGGTATATATATAATGCAATTATAGACGGTAGGAATCAACCCCTTTTGATTTTCAATATCCGGTTAAAAATATTGATAGCCCGATTCGAAAATTGAGCAGCTTTTCCCTGAAAAGTTGAAGACGTCAGGACAATATCTCATACGTATTTCTTATTCTATATCACATTCGTAATTCGTAAGACAAGACTTGTCCACGAAAGAGATATCCCTGTTCACTTGCGTAAGTCCCTTTCCATTTTCTATACAGCGAAGGGGGACTGTGTTATCTTGTATATCAGTCACATTCGTTAGCCTTTGATTAATCTATCGTGTTGTATCGAGTAGTATTCATCGAATACTGAACAGAATCGTTCGTAACAATTGGCGTAAACAACTCTATCGTAAGGCATCATCTCGTTTCTTTCTTTGCCAATCTTGTTTTTCCTTTTTTCGTGTACATGTGTACGTGTGTACTTTCGTTGTCTCCCATATTATATTCTCGAGCTACGTTCATATTCTCTCTTTTTCTTTCTCTCGCGCTCACTCGCGTGCGCTACCTTTGCTCCCTGCGTATGAATATACACGCATGCGCAAATTCTTTTCTCGTTGGTTTTCACATCTCATTTCCGTTTGTTCGGCTTTTTGTCCGTTTTCTTTTTTTTTTTTTTTTTCTTCTTTTTGTTAAAAACCGCAGGCGTTGATTCATGAAACAACGAGAAAGTCGTGAATAATCTGACTTGGAATAATTACGAGCGCATGAAAATATAGCGGGCAGACTTTTACTTGTTTACTCGCAGAAAGAAAACAGTCACCGCTCGTACACTGTTGTCGATTTGTTCAATCTACCATGGTTATTTTTTTGACACCGTCGTCGTTGTCCACGGTCGGTGATCCTCCAGAGGCCATAATTTTTTCCTTCAAATATTGGTAATTTTTTAATCTGGATACTGCGTAATCCTGCAACAATGGGAGGGAATGCAACAACGAGATAAAAGGTATGAACGTCGATGGGAAAAATCGTGAGAGAAAAAAAGATTAAACTACGGATAGGCCGTGTCGTTCGTGTTATTACCCAGTAACCGAATGGAATTTCTGATAATTTGGCGTTGACGATGCTCCAGAGGCCCCAAAACAAGTGACTAGCCAGATAGAATATCTTTATTTCCATCATGAGTCGTTCTTCCTCCGATGGCCCTTCTTCTTTCCCAACCGTTCTTAAGTAACTTCTTACAAAGTTGAGCTGTCGAAAAATATGGAATTGCTAAACGTGCAGTACGGCCGTTTGTCGAGTATAATTGAAAAAATGAATTTGAACAGATAGAAGGTAGTATACATGTATGTACACATAGACATATATACATACGCGAGCCAAAAATCTACCTGAGCGTATGTAGATATGTATATATACACTTGTGTATATGTCCGAAATACAAATTTTCTCTGTAAAGAGAAAACGTCTACAGTGAAAAGTAGTTTCGAAAGTGGTACATAGTTTTTTTTTTTTTTTTTTTTTAAACGGTTTGAGAAATCGAGTCAATTGCAATCGGAATAATCATGCGATCATAGGGACATTCTATTATATTGAATACGGTAGACGGATGTTTAAACGCGGTGAGAAAAGTGTCTTAATTGGAAATAACGCGATTTTACCACCCATAAGACACTGTACATTTATCGAGTAATGTAGATTATGGATCGACTATCGAGAGTGCGTGTAGAAGTACTCTAGAGTCGTAGATGCGCAGGTACGGGACTGAAGTTGCAAAGGTGGGTGATGGATGGCACCGGTCATTCTGGTTCCACAACGTACGGTGCGAGACGGGATCCATAGCACTGGCACAGATCAATATTGCCATCTCCGTTATTCCGATTAGCCGATCGCAAGCATCAGCCTTGTCTCACCGAATCGTGGTCCTGTGAAACTAATATATACACACGCAGCACACGCCAAGCAGTTCCTCGATCTGCTCTCGACAACTCTCGAACTCGCTTGACCGAGTAGATATAGGTATATACGTATGCATAGTTTTGCGCGCATCGCATACGATCAAACTTGGTCTTGCGCTTTTTAATTTTTCAACCTTACAGACAATGAAGAAGAAATGGAAAAGAGAGAAAAAAAGAACAAATGAATGGGCGGATTGGATGGAGCGGTGACGGTGACGGTGACGGTGACGGTGACGGTGACGGTGACGATGACGATGGTAATACTGATGGGGGCGGTGACTGTAACAGTGATGATGACCGTGACAGTGGCAGTAACAGTGTCAGTGTCAGTGTCAGTGTCAGTGTCAGTGTCAGTGTCAGTGTCAGTGTCAGTGTCAGTGTCAGTGGCAGTGGCAGTGGCAGTGGCAGTGGCAGTGGCAGTGGCAGTGGCAGTGGCAGTGGCAGTGGCAGTGGCAGTAGCGGTGGCAATGACGGTGATAGCGACAGCGATGTTGGTAACGACGATGACGACGACACAAAGGGAATTTCTGGTTGACACAACGCGCTTTATTTCCATCCAAGATATTTTTCGACGAAAGCGTAAAATTGTGGTCGTTAAGATCACGTCCTCGATCAAAAGAAAGGAAATTATAAATGGAACCGGTTCGTCATTTACAATCCGACAAATATTTCACGATCTGATTCGTGAAATATATAATTTCCAATGAAAACATTTTCGGGACAATGAAGCAAGCATTTTCTTTCTTTCTTTCTTTCTATCTTTCTTTTCTTTTTGTTTCCTTTTGTTTTTCCAAATGCCTCGAACATCACCGTTTAAAATAGACGCAAGTCAATGTGTTGATATAATTGATTGAAAGGATATCGATCGAGCGATCGAATAAAAATGTGACTGTATAACAAATGCAGAGTAAGTAACGAGGAATCTCTGGGGGACTCTGATGTGTATGTAATTCGTTTGTTTGTTTCGACGAGGGCGCAAGACAAGTTGAAGACAAATAGAACGGAGGATAAGAAAACGCGACGATCTTACCATGATCTTTTTTCGTTTTTTTCTTTTCTTTTTTTTTCTTTTTTCTTTTTGCAAATGTTTCGACAGATAGCATTCTCCAACACTTACCTTTTGCTCCTTCGTAGGACCAGATCCTGCACGTTCATGAAAGAAAGGATATTCCGCTGCTGTATAATCGTACTGCCATTCCACAAAATGATTTGCTATGTCAAAAGCTCGATAATTATAAGAGCAGTATTCAAAGTCGATAAGAACTAGTTCTGGTTTCCGCGTATTTTGTCGCAGCAATATATTACCCTCTTGCATATCATTGTGACAGAAAACAACCGGATATTTGTGTCGGGTTGCGAGAGATCTGAAAAGAAAGAAAAGAAGAAGAAAAAGATTTCCTGCCATAGACTACAATGTACACAAGGTATACAGCGTACATATGTATGTAAGTCGTGTACAGGACATGGCAATATTTTATTTCTTCTCACCTGAACCACTTAATCTCGTGATCTAGGTCGATCGCTCGTACTATGTTGACGTTTTTCAAATGTCGGACATCAATGTCTTCGATATTTTCTAATATATCGGTAGCCGTGTCCAACCATTTGGTCATGGTATCCCAGAGCCAAGTTGGTTCTTTGCTTATCGGAACTTGCATGTTGTGTATCTGAGCCATTTTCTCGGCTATCATGGAGCTTAAAGTCGGATCGGCCAATTCTTTGGTAAGCAACGGTCTCGCAGGTATATATTCCTCTATTCGACCGCCAGGAAAGATGCCGTGTAACTTGGGCCCGAGTCGTCTTTCCGACAGTAACGTAAAGATGACCGACTCGGTGATTAGTCCTTCCAAAGCTCTCTCCCCGTGTATTTGACCGTACAGTCGCAACAAAACTTGCCGTGGTTCGCCTCGGATCGGAACAGTCCCGTCGGGCAACTGGACATTATACAACCAATTGCTCAATCCGCCGCTGTAAAATATCGAATGACATTTAATTCGTACGTTTTATCAATCTCACTAATATATATATATATATATATATACACACACATTAAAATATTTCGTCACAATATAGTTCGTTACAACGGCATATACCTACTATGGATGTGACGATATATTCCGTCATCGCGAACTGTATGACGACGTATGTCACACATCTTGTGGAAATAAAGTGTGCAAACGTAGCTACTTCGGAACGGAAAAATTAGGCGGTTGAGGAGTTAATTGTTAAAATAAATTATCCAATTATTAATCCAATCGACTGTAATTAAGCATGTGTGCGTGCGTGTGCGAACGTCCGAATTGTCCGAACCAATGCTGTATGTTGTAATTGTATTATGGAACCTCGAAGCGAGTTTCGAACGTACTGAACGAAATAAAAATATATACACTGTTACTACGAGGCATTTCTTTAAGAATTGATTAATATTTTCAATTACGTGTCACATCACATTTCAAATTACAGCCGCAAGTTATTCTTACATTTTATGACTCATTTTATATCTAGTTTAATTCCTATGAATTTTTGTAAACTGAGCACACACATCTGTGCACGTTTCATTATTCATCGAACAATTTGATCTTCCGAATCACTTTGGAGTCCCAATTGATTCGGACAATGTGTCGTATTTACATAACATACATGCATATCAAATGTACACGTGACACGAGTAGGTACGTATGTAGTATTTTGGAAAGATGCACATGTTGTGCAACGATATGGTGAAATGTGAAAAACAGTCGATCAATGTTTCGCTTGGATTACGATTGCGATTACGATCACGATCACGATCACGATCACGATCACGGCGCGGCTCGACTTGACCGCGATGTTTAATTGCTTGACACTTCACGGCCGATCGGAATCTCAATGTTTGAGTCGTAAGTAGGGGAGGAGATTACAAATTACAAGAGATCTGGTGCGGAGTAACCGGAGAGTTAAGGCAACATCGCAATGCCAAAGAATCGGAAAGGAAAAGTGAGAAGAGTGTCGTCGAAAGGTGATGCGGCAAAAAAGAAAATGAAGAATATTGAGTTTAGGTGTTAATGGGCCGCGAAGTGACAGCCATTGCCCTGCGTCAAAGTGAAGACGAGTGATCAATTCCGATTAAATCTTGCAGATTTTAGCAGATTTCTGTGTGGCCAGATCTGTGGGCAGGAGAGACTGAGAGACGTTTAGCAATAACTAACCTGATACGTTTCAACGTGATGTTCTCTGTAGTAACGTGCTTCCAAACTCCGTAAAGGTAATCGCGGCATATGCGCGCTGCCATTTCCCGCATCTCTGGATTCTCTTCGGACATCTGGCGTAAAAGACAAAAACGTTGAATCATTATCGGCAACCGGTGGCGACGAATGTTTCCATAATTTGATAATAATTCGGAATACATACATACACACATAATGACATACATAATGACATTTCATGGGAACGATCGTGAGAATCGGTGAAATCGTGATCTAACCGACTGACTGATCGGATTTATGCTTAAACGTGGACATGATCACAATCGGGTTAATGATACGCCTACCCATATTATATACGTAAAATACATATGGTGTGTGTATATATACATATGTATACACACACACATGTATATATTTGAGGGAACGTGATTCTTTTTATTCCTCGACAGATGCTCTGATAACCGCTAATTATGAAATACAAAGATCCAGCCGTACCCACAACAAGGGTCGCCCTTTTTCCTTTCTCCTTCGTCGTTCTCCTTCCAAGGAAGAACACGCCCCCGGAAGGTCTAGATTCGTGAAACGCGACGTCTCGACGGGATACCGTCGCGGACGCGACACTATTTCGAAACTGTCGATACCTTCGGATGCAATTTACTTATCGTCGTCTAGTACAAAACTGGACTAGTGCAAACGCATCCGCAGCGCGGTGTATCACATCGTAATCACCATCGCCCACCGACCGACCAGTGCACGTTGACGCGAGACTTGCGCGAAAATAACGATCGATATTTCGTACTCTATATAGTATTTCGTACGTGTTATTTCGCCAAGTGATCGTTTGATCGTTTCTTCCCGACACGACTAACGTGCAAAATGTGTATGCAGACGTACGTTGAATATAAACGCGCGAAACGAAAAAGAGACGGGATAGATAAATAGATGGTGCGTTCATCACGCATATATACGTGCATATATATACACACACACACACACACACACACACATTGACAAACGAACTAACTTCGATCGTGCTAAACAATTTGTTCTACGCGACACGCTAAATTTTATCGAGCGTCGGACGTTCTTTTCGTGTGAATCGACTTGTTACGACTCTTGTAATGACTCATTGTCAGCATTATAGAAATTGGAAAAACACTGTGGTGTTGTACGTCATCGGGTCTACGGAACAGATTTTTCCCTACAGAGGAAATCATTGTAATTTTTATCTCGCATAAACTAACCTTCCTCCGTGTTAAAACACGAGTGTGCGTATAACGGAGATATACGAAAATGTGATAATTTCGAGTAATTTTAATTAGTAAAACGAGGGATGGACGACATCCAATTTTAGAAACACGTGAAACTTTTCGTAAAGAAAATTAAACATGTTTGTTTTATTGCTGCAGTATAGTTACCTACGTGTACTACATATATTATTATGTTACCTACCGTTCCTGTTCCTACCATCTGCAGATAATTTTACTTTCATCGAGTTTCACAAATAGAAAAATTTATTTAAATTTCAAACGTAACGATCGTCGTGTATACCCTGCTACGTAAATTTGATCAATTAATTTAATCGTCCGGTACAAACTTTTGAAAACATTCGCCGCAATTGGCAAGCAAATTTTCAATTATATAATGATTGAACGCAGTCAGCGAGTCGTTAAGATTCAAGATAAAGAG
The DNA here is from genome assembly GCA_036937485.2 of Tetragonisca angustula. Lineage (NCBI taxonomy): Eukaryota > Metazoa > Arthropoda > Insecta > Hymenoptera > Apidae > Tetragonisca > Tetragonisca angustula. The sequence continues at coordinate 107,318 of JAWNGG020000386.1, read as the reverse complement.
AATTATTGTTCGTTAGAAGCATCCCGGTAACTATTGTTCCAGATCAAATTTTGAAACATGTAAAATTACAGACGCATCGAACAAAAATGATTGTTGGGTGGCCTTTTGAACGAGAGATCGTCGTGGAGAAATATCATATTACGATGACATATAATTAATCAACTGTTACGTTGCGAGAAAAAAAGGAGGAACAATAGAAAGCAAATTTGATTGATGCGCGTTATCTTTGCACGTATTTTTGTTTCCCTGTCTGTTTCCAATTATGAGCTTTAATCAATTTTATTTTATTCTATTCAGTTTTTAAACAACTTGCTCCAACTCATCGATAACATACATGTAAATACTTACGTCTAGCTCGCTCCGTTTTTAACAGTTATCTATCTTACCTCGTAAGTTTTGCCAATTTACTGTTTTCCTAGTTTATATCTTTCATATATTTATTGAAAAATTGAAAGCTAAATATACAGATTGAATACATACGTGTGTATACTCCGTCTTTGTGCGTTTAAAGTTAAACAATGTCGCTGCAATAGCATTTATGCATTTAGAAAAAAAAAGGTAAAATCGAGTTTGTGTCGTTGCATTTCGATATACGTATCGTGGTGCAATGAATACGCGAAGATACGTAAAAGTTAATTACACAGCTTCAAATTCGTTCAAAAACGTTATGGAAAATATAATGGCCAGTTACGAGAGACCAGAACAATCGCGTCTTGGCACAAACATAATTGCAGATATTACATACGCACCTTGTTTCCTAAACCCATCTTATCAATTGTTACTCGAAAAATTTGCAGTGTCGATAAATCTTGCGCAAATGGTTGATTCCCACTACTTTATTAACAGGCTAAATTTTGCTTGAAAGCTCAGCTAACCAACTCTCGATACTCTGGTGCTTTGTGAACGTAGAACGAAACTGATGTTCGAATCGTGGTACACTATCGCACGAGTATCAAAAAAAATAGATGGAAAAAATGGAGAGGACAGGCACAGAGAGAGAGAGAGAGAGAGAGAGAGAGAGAGAGAGAGAGAGAGAGAGAGAGAGAGAAATTCACACACTACTGTCGCTCCGCACACACTACTTTACGATTTCGACGATTGGTTGAGTCACCGTCGCTTATGTTGCCACGTATAAAACTTGAAGTGATGATCGATCGATCGGTTCGATTTACTTTGAAATTAATTATTATTGAAAAAATTGTAATGGATAACAGTTAGACTGACAAATTAAAAAATGCTACTAATGTTTATTCCTGTTATATAGAAGGAAGTTTATAATTTTATCAACGTTGAACAAGCGTACTTTGTACGCCTATCTTTCGTGATTTTTTCTTTAAATACACTAAACACGGAACAGTGAAGAAATAACTCGCTCGCGTATATTCCTGCACACAAATCGACACAAACATGCGACACAGTTTAAGAAAAACGTTACGGCACGTGATATACGCAACCAATAGCATCCAGATTTCCTCTACTTTTCTGTTACATTCAAACGATGACAGCGCCACTACGCGGTGTATATTTCGTTCTTCTCGTCGCACTATGTATGTATGCATGTGTGATACGAAACATTTGTTTACACCAGTGATGCGTAGACTGATTTCGAGCTTTTGAAAATATTTCTTCTCTGAAAACTCGATTATCTTGATTTAGAAAAATGTAGCCATGGAATAACTTCGACTTGCTGGTGGCAAGGCACGAAGAATTCCAACACATCGACCAAAATCAATTCCGAATATCTACATACATACGAAAAGCAGAAACAAATGTTAGTGATCAATCCAAGTAAGCTTTGAATTTTGTCAAGATCCTTCATTCCGCTCCTCTGTTTCTAGATTAATATAATTTTGAAACGTTATTTTAAACATCTTAACGCATCTTAAACAGCGAAAAGATGTATATTATATAAGTATATATTATGTAGTTTAGCATACGCTGTTTTATCGCATAGAAACGCACACAAAGGAACGATGCAAGAGACACTCCACCTGGTCACTCCTACTCAACGTCATTCGGTTATCATTAAACTGTTCCTGCTATAGATATGTAGAAATCTTAATATGAATATTAATATTTGAAGTTCAGAAACAACAAACTCTTGAACAATGTTATTATATTTTTTCTTTTTGTATTTCTTCCTTTCATAATTTTCGATCGAATTTTCAATGATCTAAAATCTAAAGCCATCTTAAATTCTTTTCCATACGCATACAAAAACGTATCTACGTACATGTACGTATAGATACTTGTATAGTGCATGCTACTCATAGTGTACTATATATAGATGCAACTTACGAGTCTGAATGTAGAAAGAACATGAAATTGCGTGATGACGTTTTGACAAATTATTTTCAGAAACTAACGATCATAACCGACGAATTAATTGTTTTTCAGAATATGTAAAATGTTCTCCATTACTGCGGCAATGGCCCGACTCTACTGTGATCAATCATTGAAAACAAAATAAAAACACGTTATTTTAAAGAACAATTTGAAGAAGCCACTGAAAATGAACCACGAGAACGAGATGCTATGCGATACAACAAAAAAATATACCAATTTCGTATAATCTACCTATTAAGATGTCCGGTTTTTTCCACAATTTCGATTAACGTGATACAACTGGAATTTCAATTGCGAAAGGAATTTCAAGGATGTAACAATTAAATTACCTATGAACAAGATTTTAGTACTTTAAAATGCAGATAGAAAGAATTGTTACGTAAAGATATCGTAAGTACACGTCGATACAAAAAAGATTAGATAAATTTTTCCATGATCATATAATCTGTACTCGCGTTCGTGTATTGCGTCGAAATAATATAAACTACTGCAATATCATGTAAAAAGTAACACTTTCTAGTAATGTTGTTATAAATTTAACTACTGCAAATGTACTTTTGTTTGCTTTTATATATTGAGTTTACAAGTAGAGAAACAAATATTTAGTCATTTATTTCTTTCAATCATAGTAAATATGGCCATGGCAATAAAGTAGAAGGTTTATACAACGCAATGCGTCACGAACGTTACGAGGAAGGAATAAGTTGATTACGGTGCTGCCATAGTATCGTGCTTATCATCATGCAGCTTTCTCATTACGTAGCCATAATAGCTTGTCTGTTATTCAAGTAAGATTACGTACGTTTACCCTTAAAAATAAAACAAAACTTGAGTCACGAATTGTAAATAACTTGTATAATATCGAATCACGTTCTTTTTCCAACGAGCATACATTAAAAGTGTACATTTTGAATGAGAGAAATTCGCTCAATTAGTCTATGTAGTTCCTAATTCTCTGGAAATAATTATGGGTGACAATTTAATCATTAACGAGATAGTGAAATTTTGAGACAAGACTGCTACTATAAATCTTTTCCTACTGAGTTTTGCTTGTGCACCTATCTGTTTGTTTTTTCTTCCACTTCTATAATCTTTAGTTTCCAGTCTAGCAGCCTTACCAATCTTATCTGTTGTATACACGATTTGACAATCTACTTGTATTCATACATGGTATACATATACGTATATATATAGGAGCATAAATATCGTAGTCACTCTACTCGACAAACTTTATGCTTGGTACGTATAATTTCATATAATCTTGTGTCCATTAGATCAATTATGGGTTCGGATGGTGAACAATTAATATCTGTTGTAAAATGGGGATCTATCAATGGCCAAAGCGTTGAAAAGTACACTTTGAAAAACAAATTGGGTCAAGAAGTGGACATTGTAACATATGGTGCAACGATAACGTCTATCAGAATCCCAGACAAACACGGAAAAATAGCAGACATCGTATTAGGTTTTGATAACATAGAAGGTACAATTAAATTTTTTTAACGGCCTTTGTACAAGCCATACTTTCAAACTATATATATATATATATACACAGACACACACACACATATTGTTTCATCCTTTTGTCTTTTTTTTTTTTTTTTTTTTTTGAACAATTATGTTCGACTTGACCTTTTTGCAGATTATTCGTCCACGGTTTATAACCCGTACTTTGGTGCAACGATAGGAAGAGTAGCAAACCGTATAAAAAATGGAGAGTTTATCCTGAATGGGAAAAAGTATCATTTAGCTAAAAATGTGGGACAAAATACGCTGCACGGTGGTTTTAAAGGGTGGAATTCAAAAATATGGAATGCCGCTATTCAATGTAATCAACTTGTGCTCTCCCTACTAAGCGAAGACGGTGACGAAGGTTTTCCTGGAGACGCGATAGCTTCGGTCATTTTTCACTTAACGACCGATGGCGAGTTACGCATCGAGATGAAAGTTTTCGTTACCAAAGCTACACCTATTAACTTGACTAACCATAGTTACTTCAATCTAGCTGGTCATGTTCGTAAACCAATATTTAGAAATTTGTCATCTTCATTGTCCTTGGCAACGTTCGCACACAAAATGCGTAATTAACTCCGATCGGATGGGTTTCAGGATGGCAACGCAAAAGAATTATACAAGCATCAGTTTACTTTAAACGCAGATCGTTGGACCGTCACAGACGCAGAAAGTATTCCAACTGGAGAAATACGATCGGTTCTCGATACTGTGATGGACTTGAGAAACTCGATTATACTTGGAGATGTCATTGACAAAGTACCAGGTGGTGGTTACGACCATAATTTTTGTCTAAGGGTAAACGATACCACAAACGAAACAAACCTTGTTGCCAAGGTTTCACATCCTACTTCTGGAAGATATTTACAAGTCTTTTCAAATCAACCTGGAGTACAATTTTACACGGCTAACTTTTTGCCTGAACGCGACAGCGTGAGTATTCGAGGAAAGAATGGAACCGCATATTTCAAACATGGTGCGTTCTGTTTAGAAACGCAAAATTACCCGGACGCAGTTAATCATGTAAGTGTAAATTTTAAACTAAATGACACTTTTTTGTTACAAATGTCCAAAATATAAATAATATATGCTTCTTTGTATTATTTGAAGTTAATATCACTGCATTGATGCTTACAGGAAAATTTTCCTAACAGTATACTCGAACCTGGCCAAGTTTATTATCACATTGTTATATACAAGTTTGGAGTAGTTGCATAAAAATTATCCATCCTACTTTGCCGATACTACTGATTTGGCAAATTATAATAATTTCATACTAATAAAATGTGACATTACATTATTTTCCGTTTTATATTCTAATAGTTATGCCAAACATCCTTGTGTACTACATTTTACCCTAATACACACCTAAACAGTTACGCAGATAAGGAGGGTGAAAGGTTCACTTCCAATGGAGAATGTTTCTTTTCATCGGGTATAGAATTTATATCAGCTAGTAGCCTTTCTTCACGTTGCTCCATTACTGGCGCAGTTGGGGGTGTATAACGGTTGGATATAAGTCCTTCTAAATAATATCCGACAGCGGCAAAAGGGATACATAACACTCGAAAAAAAAGTCTATTAAAAAGAATCATTTTCTGAAATAAAAGCATACTTCCAATACATATTTTGCTATTTTATACGATAAATATACAGATCAGAATCTAGCCGATTTTGATAACTTTTAAATATGCTGTAAAAATCAGTACTTTGAACAATTTTTTCTTGTACATGAACACCCTGTTTGGATTAAGTTTCCGAGATATTCATGGAAAAGTTTTTGATATTTTTACTTTGAGGTGGGTTATATGTCTCTTGAATTTGAGTTAAGTTTATCTGTGAGCAAGATTATACTAGAAGCTCCTAAGAGTTTATCTTTCATATTTCAGTTTGTAAATACAAGAGATGGAACTTGTTGCAAATAAAATTGATGGCTGACTGGTTTCACAGTGCAGACGACTGGATTTAGAGTAATATTGCCCCAAACTTTGTGTGTGTATATATATATATATAAACCATAGAGTTGGTTAAGAATTAAATAAGTTAGATTCGTGGTAACAGTAATTTCAATCCGCTCGCTGTCACCACTCAATCTGAGTCTGAGTTTTACCAACTTGATTCAGATTCAAATTCGGATTAGGTTAGGATCGGTAATGAATGAAAAGGCAATTTTATAATAAATTATTATTTGCACTAAGTGGGAAGATTTCGACCGTAGCGTTGAAAAAGTGCAATTATTTGACTGTCGTAGTCAATTAAGCTAAATTGTGCAAGTTACATTTCATTCTGACTTTCTGTATTTAAAATTAAAATTTTAGCGAAACATATAAATTCACTGCGGCACGGGTACGCAACATTTTATGCTTGTAGATAAGTGTAATCCAAACCTACATAAGCGGTAAGTAACCTACATCAAAATAAAAATGTTACATTTTGACGAATATCTTGAAAACTAAAGCCCAGCAAGGGTTATGTATAGTATGTATAGGAAAGAGTTGCTCAAAAACTACTTTTTACAACGTATTTGAAAATCGTCGAAATCGATGAGCTGGACTCTCATCCGTATAATTACTCCGGATTTTGTCACGTTACTTTTGCTTTTCTCACCTTTTACACTTCCAATGAAAGAGGTTATGTTATTCTGTTTGACGTGTACGTGTTACATGTACTGATCGACTTGACGCAACGTTCAAGTTTAAGCACGCATCCCCGTCGCACTTCTACAAATTGCTGTAAATGTTTATACAAACTATCTACTTGTTACTGTTCTATCAGGTAATACGATGATAGACGAAATTTTTAAGTTATCACGTGTAAACTTGTGAACTTTAAAAGGAACGTGTATACGTATGTGTATACCTACGTATTTATATCGATGGAACGCAAATCTCACTAACAGATACTCTTAATGATTAGACGAATAGAAAGCAGTATCGTATAAAAAGGAGATATGTGTGTGTGTATAGTTGTCATTTATAATGCTAATAAATAAATAAAAAAAAATATATATATATATATATACACACTAACTAAATGCATGATAGAGACGATAAGAACACAATCAATAAAATAGGTAGTGTAATGTAACAGATTTTAAATTTCTCATCCGTTTAATTATTTATTATCTAGTCTATTTAATGTTATTCATCGACTAAACTTCGATATTAACTGTGAATTAAGATAGCTATCAGTCACTAAAAATAAAAAGTTGGTAGTTTTTCTTTTATTTGTACTTATTTCGCACGAGATTATGCATGCACTTATTTCTCTGTTTTCAATTATCGTTCTGTTATGTAATTAACGCAACAATCTCTGAAATATGTTTACGTATTTATGTGGTGCGTGTTACGCATTTTACTTGGTTTCACCAGTTTATTTATTTCTCTTTGTAATTTATTGAGAGAGTTGCGAAGTAAATGAAAGAATCTGATTCGACATCTATGGAAAATATTTATGGAAAATATTTGTTTACACGGAAGAAATATCCGTGGATATTGCGCGCGAAATTCGTGGTTTTCCAATGCGTCCTGCAAGTTCCTTAACTTTCAATTAAATACAGTGAATCAAAAAACTATCGACACATCTAGCTGTTTTGCGACATCTTTACGAAAACAAGTGATGCATTATCTGTTTTCACAAGTAGTTTACTACGTGCAAACGTAACGTGCACAGTGGCAATTTCAGTAGTACAAGAAATATAAAAATTCGAGAGTCAAAAAAGTATTGACACTGCCTGTAATTTCTTAATCGACGTTTAACGGTACTATATTTAACGTTAGAAGAGCTACGAAATATCCTTTCGCGAGTAAGTACTGGAATGTAAGTATCGAATGACATTGCGTCGAAATCACGCGAAAGGAAGCGATTGTCTGGTCGATGAACCAGTGGAAATATTTCATATCCTGCTCAAATAATAATGATATAGCTGCAAGGAAAGAAAAATCTCGCAAATGATAAAAATTTTATTCAATTGAAGCAAGAGTTATTCGTGCAAATATTTTTTCCTTGCAGCTCTGCGATGTATCATTGGCGATATCATTCCAGTACTTACAAAAGGATGTTTTGCAGCTTTTTTTTTCGCTTAATAACACTTCGCCATTAAATGTAGATTAAGCAATGGAATTACAGGTGTGTCGCAATATTTTCTTGATCCACTGTATCATATCGTGTTTGTTGCAAATAATGCGTCAATGATGAATTGCCAACTTTTATGTAGTTCTGAAAATACAGCAGACTGTTTCTTTATTTTTACGAGAGTGCGAACTTTTAAAATAAATGGTGTAAGTAAATTACGGTACTTTCCTATTATAGATAAGAGATACATTCAAATATAGTAGATTAGAGATACATCCAATGAGCTGTATTATGCGTGTTTGTTTACATTCAAACGTACACTTGATCTTCGGTTACAGATTCATTATCAATTTACACACAGTATATTCATCGCTGGCGTTTCTTTTTTTTTTTTTTTTTTTTTCTTTCCCCCGTTGTAAAGTTACGTACGTTCGCACAAAAAATTTTCGGATGAGTTTTATTTTAATTTTAAGTTTGGAAACACGAGTGCACGGACAGATGTGGCGTAACATATACACACACGTGTACGTATACGTGAAATGTATACGTAATCGCGTGTATACGTGCACAGATTAATAAGCACTCGTACAGACTTATGTATGTATCACCCCGTTGCTCGTTTCGTCTACAGTCTACGATAATTCCGTAGTTTTTGCTCGCGCATACTGCACACTTTTGTTTTTATATCGCAAGATTCATTCCCGCGATGTTAACTTAAAGCTATCGTTAACGTTATTTCGATCATTGCACAAAATAACCCTAAACTATTTTGTACAAGTATATATATATATATATATATAATTCTATGCGCAAATTTGGTTTCATTAGAATAGAATACTAAAGGATTCTACTTGACTAGTTTTATGCATCACTATGTTGGTTTCGATCGCGGATTTGCAACTGTTTGGAAAAATCGCGTTATCGAGAAGTGCAAGACAAATACGCGTGTTTATATGTAATCTAGCTGTAACATTCTCTTCGAGTACTTGTTCATTCGTACACGTTGTTTCGTCGCTTAAATCTTGATGATGAAAAATTGATCAACCAATCGAAGAAGGTTTGCTTATATTGACAAGTGGCATAAATCGCGATCTCTTCTATCCTTCTTCTATCCTTGATACAAGCGGTTCGCTAATACGTTACACATCCATGAAACGGTAATTCGGACAAGATATACAATTGCTCGAGAATATAATTGTTATTTTAATGTTTCACGATTCTCTCTTGCTATCTCTTGTTGATTTTAATGGTGGTTTTTCAAAGAGTAAATATACCGTCACCTTGATAACTCTTGAAAATTTGAATCTACGAAACTACTATTTAAAACATATACGACGCAATAGTTCGTGTAATATTGATTTTAATCATCTACGTACGTTTCTTTTGTACGAAAAATATCATGGAAATGTTTGCTCAATTGGTAAAAGTTACTTCCTGTTACGTATATCATTGGCTTTATGCATAAGTTTCTCTTTAGACTGGATGCATAATCGATAAGAGCGTACTTAAACAGCCTCTTCTTAGACTGAAGAGAAACCAAAATTTTGCAATGTAGTTTCTTGCAAAGTGCAGATAATGAAATTTGGGACAGCATTTAAGAAATAAGAAGAAACGACTGTACGTGAGACAAAGGTGAGAAAAGTGGGAAGACGGTTAAGAGAAGAAGAACGGGGGCACGAGGAGAAGGAATAAGAATAGAGAAACAGTGGTGAACGTAGAGGATAGGGAGAGCGACGACGGCGATGGCAACGAGAGAAACTTCTTTTTGAAACAATAAGTCGTTCCGCGATCTCTAATTAATTGCATCTAACGTGCATCTATCCGATAAATATTTAGTGAGCTTTATCGTATCGTCTGGTACGTTTGTAGACTAGAAAGTATATTCTTTGAAGCACCACCAATGCGTATAATTTTTGTAACAGAGCCTTACAGCTGAATGAAATACACACTTGCGAATAATCTAGAAAAATTATTAACTTGTTTGACGGAACTTGAAACATTCCATCGCGTCATTCCTTCTTCAAGATATATTCAGTTTTCCTTAACGTTTAACGTCTTTACCAAAATTGTTTTACCTAAGAAAGCAATGGTTTCTCGCGCGATACGATCTCTTCTACCTTTCCCTCCCTCTCTTTCCTTTCCTTTTCTTTTCCCTCTGGAAAAGTTAACAACCCTTACGCAACACCTTGGATCAAATCATCGTGCAATCAATATTCTTCCCTTCTCTCGCACAGAAAGAAAGAAAGATTCCACAGATTTGAACGAGCAGATCGCAAAGCTTCTATCGATCGTTGATACAAACAGATACCTGAATACGCCTTCGTAGATAGTATATCTCACCATTCTTTGCTGATTATTGTCCCGTCTGATATAGGTCGAAATCTACGGCATCTGCAACGAATTGAAACGAATTTGTAACGTAGATTATAAACGAATTACAACTATATAATAATAATAATAATAATAATAATAATAATAATAATAATAATAGGACAACAAATAATAATCAAACAATGTTGTACACACAATTATGTAAAGCATCACCGCAGTCGCTTAAATACCTAGCATTATTTTCTGCAACGTGAGGAGGCAGAGACGTAGGTGGTGGCGGAGGTTGAGCGTTTGGTGGACCACTGTTGTCAGAGTCATTGTCGCTGCTCTCGTCGGTACGTTTAGCTGTCTCTCCTAAAAGATGCGAGGGTACTCCTCTAGGAGAAAATTTGGATAATACTTCAGAATGGGACCTGATTCTGCGTTGCGGTCTTTGAAATCGCAGGTTTAACTGGCTTGCGTCGGTCACGTATTTTTCGCTTTGCCTTCGGCGACGTAACGCAGGAGTGCATCCAGTTAGATTTTCATCTTCTGTCGAATTAGCCGATGTTAAAGATGAAAAGATCGATGGTTCGTCGGGCAATGCCAAGCAGCGTCTCAATACCTCCACTGTCAAGCGTTTGCCTTTGACAGCTAAAATTTGGCAATATTAGTATCGCTAAGAAGCTATACCCAATCTTAATCGCGATAAATTGCCGTCCAAAACACGAAAAATGCAATTTTTCATTCTCTTTCCCTCCCTTCTCGTCTCTCGATTACTCGAGACGATCAAAATCTTTTTTCACTTAATAGCGTATATATATACATATACATACATATACATATATATATATATATATATATATATACACACTCTTAGAATCTTCAACGCATGATCTATCAAACAACAGATGTGTGTGTGTGTGTGTGTGTGTGTGTGTGTGTGTGTGTGTGTGTGTATGTCACATACACGCATACGTACACGCACGTGCACGTCATAAAAGTGTTCAAAGAAAGGAAAGGAATATGTATGTAGCAGTTGAACGAAAGATGTGCCATTTTCCAACGATAGTGTCTAGACTGCAAGTGTGTCTTTAACCGGGGACATTTTTGAGCGTAAGAGGGAAGCAAAAAAGAGGCAATCAAACAATACGCAACAAGTTGAATACAACGATGACTTTTAAACTATGATTAAATACGATTATAAACATTTTTTCTCACGACCATAGCCTGTTCTTTTTTTTTTTTTTTTTTCATTGTAATCTCTTTGAATTGCTTTGAGATGCTTTTTGATCCTTTGTTGAAGTTGTGTGTTCAAAAAAACCACGTCCGGTCGTATGTAGTAAAGCAAATGCGAATCAGAAATTGAACGATGGCCTTTTCCGTTTTTAAGCAATTTTCACCGTTCGTTTATAGTTTATCAATCGCAAAAAGAAGGTTTAAACTCGTAAAGAGCGTTAAAGACTCGTCAGACTCATTCTCAATCGAATCCATACAGTGTTAAACGTCGCACGTGAGGTCGGAAAGATAGGATCACAAATAAATACAGTGTAAGCTAAAAAAAAAAAATCTTACTAACTAGCATCTTTTTCCCGGGTTATAGCCGCAGGTGTAGACGACTTTTCTACTTCGTTTCCCACGCCACTTCGGATATTTTGCGTATTTTGCGTATCTGGTGTCGACTCCGATAATGAACATCTAGGGCTTTTAACTGGAATTGGAATTTTACTGACGGTATTGTAAGTCCTGTTGGATGTCTCCTTTTCTTTGTCCTCTTTATATTCACGAAGTGGCAGCACGTTCGGTATAGTAGTCGAGGCAGTGATAGTGCTGTTTTCCTTATGCACGGCATCATCGCCAGGCGCTCGATTTTCAACCGCGTCATCGTATATTGACGGTTCTTCCCTTTCCGGATTGGGACTAGCCGGACTATCTACTGTACCGTTTGTCATTTTTCCTATAAAATTGCACGAAATGAAAATCAAAAAAACGAAGAAGGTAGCGATATGAAATATATGATAATGGCTACAATAGAAACGTGTTGGAATACGTCATATCTCCATTACCACCGTCATCATCAACAGTAACAACAACAGTAGCGGTAGCGGTAGCAGCAACAGCAGCAGCAGTAGCAGTAACGACAATAAACAGCAACAAGTAAAATACAACAACAGAAACAACAATGATGACAACAAACAACGACGACGACGACGACAAACAAACAAACAAACAAACAAATAAATAAACAAACAACAACAACAACAACGGCGACTAAGATGATGACGCCAATAACAACAACAGTGATCTCTTTGAACTAATCTTTTAGAAATTTCGAGGTAAGATAATAAACTGTACTAAATTGAAGCGTTTGTATTTACTTTGCAATGGTTCTCTGTCGGCGGTGGTTTGTACAACTGTAGCACCACCTGTTGCATCAACTACTCTAATCTCTAGTCTTCCTGCCACTGCCTCTTCTTCTTCTTCACCGCCGGGTGTGCTGGGTATTGTGTTGGGTGGTGAGAAAGCAACTGCTGGTACGCTAGCCCTACGCGGCGGAGGGCTTTGCCTCGGTTCGTCGTAACGCGTTGCTACGTTTCTCATGACATCAACCTCGTACAACAAATCATCGAATGCAGCTTGCTGAACCTGTCGGTGAAAAATGATACGTGTACGCATTTGTACATGATGATATTGTTCTCGATGAAACATTCCACAAACGTAATAGAAATGATGAAGCAATTACCTACCAATGGTGCTTCGAGGTACGCGCGAACGTGCGACGCTAACGCAGGGACGCTCCAAGCTCGCGGAAGAGCGCCTTGAAGATCTGGATATTTCTCGATGCCAGCAATGTTTAAACACCTGTGAGGAGCCACGGGCTTGGTGGAATCCTCACTTATTCGCGAGAGGGCAGTTGGTATTATCGAATGTTGAGGTGCGATCGAATGAATGGTCGATTGAGCCACTGTCGTTTTCGCATCAATAGATGCAGGCACTGAAGTTGCGACGGTCACAGCGTCACTACCAACTGTTGACTGTGTATGGAAATTTTATAAAACCAAATCAAAACTCGTGTGTCTTATCTCGTATTCGTTGCCGAGTCAAATGAAGAAGAAAAAAAAAAAAATGTATAAGAGACAATGCGGACATAACGATTGAACACGCACATCATCTTTTCATCAACCGTATCTTTTAATCTATTCTAATACAACATATATAAAACATGCGTGTCTAATTGTCTAAGAACGTGTGTGTCCCGTTAAGTTTTCTTGTCGATGCGCAGAGTAACATGTCGCAGGTTCGACAGAATTAGGTGGCGATACAATAATTAATGTCTAATCAAAAGCACAAACTTGAGGACAAAAATAGAAACAACAACACGGAACATAGAAAGATATGTAAAGCTCGAAACGGTGACAGATAAAGAACTCTCGGTTTGATTCTGTAGCAGGTAACAGGCGCATCAAAAGGGGACATCGCTACAGGCCAGACGTGGCTAGAATATCAATATACACGCGCATTTTTAAATGATTGAATTAACTTGAAAACAAAGAAATTATGCGTGTAATTGCTATATATATATATATATATATATATATATATATATATATACACATATACACACACATACACACACAGGTGAAAGAGAGATGAAGAGTCAAGGTAAAAGACAATTAACGTAATAAAATGAAAGCAATAATGTAAATTGAAACTTTTCGATACTTTATGATATAAAAGTTAACGAAAAAAAACCAAAGTGTGTCTGCTAGATTCGTAACTGATGATAGATAGCACAATGATATATTTGAAGTACGGTTACCTGTGCAACCATAACTGGCATGTTGGTGGTGCCCTTGTGCTCGGGACTTTGTAAATTCTCCCCTTTCCATTCGTTGTCAGTCTCTTCGGAATCGTCAAATTGTGACTTCCACTGGGAAGCGAGGGTCAAACCACCACCACCTTTAGTTACTTGCTGCAATGCCGATACATTGTCGTCGTCTATCTGCGCGAATTGAGTAATGGAACAGTCTCTTATCGCAGCGCGATTAGTTCTTGTCTGTTGGCGTCCATCCGTCCTTCTCCGCGGTTCTCTTTTCAGTGGTTCTCTTTGTTCCGTGACCTGTGCGTGCGTGTGCGTGTGTGTGTAAAGAAGTAGAAACACAGAAGTTGTCTTTCGTATTGTTCGTTGTATGTAACGGACAATCCGGACTTTATACATACGGGACTCTGATTGCCAACGTATTTCGGATTGGTAACGTCGTAGGAACAATAAGAGGCGTCGACTTCGGTTTGCACACGGGGACTAGGAGGTTCGCCAGGCGTTGCTTCCGGTCCAGACGTTACTCGTAATCGAGCAAATGTTGCGCCACTTGCAGATTTCCTTAATGGCGCTGCAGCATTAGCTCCAATTTTATTGCGAGGAACTTCTGAAGCAGAACGAGCGGATGCCATTAAAGCGTCTCCTTCGTTATCTACCACGCCTGTTTGCGGTTCTGCTGCCATCGAGACTGCACGCCTCTTTTTAGGCGAGTCTGTAGAAATAAATTGATAAGGGATACACGTGAACCGACGTGAAAAGAGAGTTTCCAAGAAGTTAAATCTCATTTTGAAACTAGTAACCTTGAACTTGCTGCCCTTGCTGTGTCTGTTGATGAGTATTGTCCACCGTAGGTATCGTGGCGTTGCAATTTTTATCTCGACCATGATTGCTGATAGCCGATGTAAACGGCACCGAGGATCCTTCTACTCCGCGTTGTTTGTTTCTTCTACATATACTGTCGTAATCCATTTGTGCCTGCGAAAGAGACGACAGAAATACGGTGAAATACGTTTGAACGTGATTTGTACGACGTTACACGCCTAATGGTAACGTCCGTAATGGTAATGCGTCACGTATCTACGTCATTCTTACGTCTAATTCCTTTCTGTTGTCGGGTTCAACGTTCTCCTGATTATTCGTGTCGACATTTGGCGTGGTTGGCGCTTGATTGATCGTAGTAGCCGTGGTCAGTACAGGAGGCATGGCAACCTGATAGTTACTAGGTAGAGATCTGGTGGTTGGTAAACTTTCGTTCGATATAAACGGTCTCTCCCAATCGTAGGGATCAGTAGCTTTCACTCCTCTACGTTTCAAGCAACGTTCGAACAAACCTGCCAGCATTGCGTAATCCGGTTTGTCCGAGTATCCCAAACTCTGAAAAGGATGTTTGTTGAATTGGTTGTCGTTGTATCTTTAACGTTGTATATTTAACGAGCATTGGATCGTCACTGGACGTGATTCAAACAGAATGGAAAAAATAGATACTGCAGTTCGTTAGGGCGAAAACAGGGTGTAATAACAGCTGAGAGCCGCGTACCTGAATATGTTCCAAAAAGACACGGAGATCCGCTGGAAGATGTTTTAAAAGCAAACGATGATCGTACTTTTCTTTCATGAGACCCACCTAGACGAAGAAACGAGAGACGGATGGATGAAACGTGGAAGGGAGGAGGAGAAGGAAGGAAGGAAGGAAGGAAGGAAGGAAGGAAGGAAGGAAAGTAGGAAGGAAGGAAGGAAGGAAGGAAGGAAGGAAAGAAAGAAGAAAGGAAGGAAGGAAGGAAGGAAGGAAGGAAGAAAGTAGGGAGGAAGGGAGAAAGACATGGAGGAAAAGAGAGAAAAGGGAAAACGATACATTAAAGTTTAGGCGAGATCACTTTTTCACGATGAAGAAAAGACGCATATCGGACGACTGAATCAAGAATACTTGCAACATCTGTGTACCTGTTCTTTATCCTTTATTTTTCGCCATGGAAGTTGCCCGTTAACAAATTCTACCAGCATGTAAAACAAAGACCACAAATCGTCGTGCCTGCCCATCTCTTTATTTTTGTGCGCATTCACTGATGCGTACCGGACGGTTCCTCTAAATCCTGCCGCGCTACGAGGTGGTCTAACTTCACCGGTGCCCGTTGTAAATTGCCGAGCCAGGCCAAAGTCTAACATGTAAACCAACTTGGATGTATGCGGAAGTCGTCCCATTGAAAAGTTTGACTGCAAGTACAATATCGGTTGTATTAACGATTAAAGAAACAATAGCTGCGATTTATCGTTATATTGGATCAATGATTAGCAGTACCATTTCTACGAGGCGTCGACATTGTCTTTTAAACAACAATTGGAAAAGCACATTTGTGCATTCGATCGATGCAATGCGTCGATGTGCAACGGGAAAGGAGAAGAAGTAAGATGGAAATCATTGTGTGGAATGTACCGCGTACACGCACGTACAGTTTGGAAATTCTCAATGTCGAAGGAGGCGAAACGAAAAGAAGAGTTGGAGGGACGTAAGGAGGGAACGGTGAGAGTGGCCTCTTTGAGAATGGAGCAGCTCGCTGTTCTCGGAGTGTACATACAGATACAGACACAGAGAATGTAAATGTCGGAATAAAAGCAAAGACAAACTTACAGGTTTGATATCTCTGTGAAGGAAGCCTACTTGATGTATGCTCTCGATCGCTTTGAGAATTTGGAGTCCTAGACGCAGAGTGGTGGACAATGAGAAAGCACCTCGTGGCTGAGCGCGCCGTAATTCAGCCAAATTTTTCCCTTGCAGCTGCATTACGACGTAGTTGAATCTGTCGTTACGGCCACAACCTATAAACCTGCACACGTGTTCTCGGCCTGCAACGGGGAATGGCAAGCATTCATGGACAAAGTAACGACAGTGATATTTACCTCGTGCGTTATACAGTTTCATTATAAAGTTGGAAGCCTGCGTTTACGCTAAATCATTTGCTATAAGTGATATAAGATTATAGAACGAACCCTGAAGTTTCTTCAATACCGCCACTTCCATCTTAAGAACCTGCTTCGACTGACGTGCCGACTCAACTTTCAATGCGACTTGCTCTCTGGTCATCAAGTCTAGTCCTTCGTAAATTTCACCAAATCCACCCCCTCCTATTCTCCTGACCTGTGGAAAGTACACGACACCTGACCTGAGCGGTTGCAGGAGTGATTGTGTAAACATTAAGACAAAGGGGCAGAATAGACGTGAAAGAGACGAGAGAGAATGAGAGAATGAGAGAGAAGTAAAAAGAGAGTTGAAAGAGAGACTGGAAACTCACGACTTTCCAACGTTCTTTGACCACATGGCCAGGTTGCAGCAAATCCTCGCTCATCATAGTTATATTGTTGTTCTGATCTGTGCTTTCGTCGCCTACATTCCTTGGCTGCAACGTCGTCGAATGATCGGGATGCCTAGAAATCGCAAGCGAACCCTGTTACGAGATTCGTTAAAAATTAAAAAGAATATTCGCATGCTGCTGGTTTCGGATGTTTCGGTGGCGTTCTGTATTAGCCACTGGCCGATAACGCGAGAAGCACGAATGCGACGATGCGAGCAAGCACGAATATAGGTACGAAAATAGGTGAGTCTGAAATCGAGTGGGAAATCAAGATGAATCGCGGCGTGATGCGAGTAAGCTGAATGCGAAACGATTCGACGCAGCGAACTTTACAGCTGTCAATGCGAGACAAACGACACACCCTGCGGCTGTAACAGGTTAGGTTTTTAACCTAAGGCATATTGTAGTATAAAATTGGTCGATACTGAGCGCCCCGTGCTAGGCAGCCATGATTACGCGCGAGCGAAGGGTGCAGCGGGTATGAAGGGGGGCGATTGTCTGCCGTCTCTACCAATCGTTTCTCAACCGCGTTCAATCGTTCGACCCGTGTCACCTAGTGTCACGTTCGGTTCCTTCTCTCTGGCTATATCCTTGTCCCGAATTGCTCCTCCGTTTGATTACATTTGCCACCGCGTTGCAACGCGGCGTCGTCGTCCGCCGCCGCCGCCGCCGCCGCCGCCAGTCGATTCTCTCTCAGTCGAATCTTTTAATCTATTCTAAGTTGGATCGACTATTATTACGAACGGAGCCGAACGAGGCCGAGCCTAGCGATCATAAACCAAAGAGAGAGGAGGCGCAGCCTGAGGGGAAAAAAATAATACGTCTATCTAGCTTTGTCTCCTTGTCATTTTGGAGAAAAATGCTGTTCTGGCCGCGCCAGACAGTATGCTCTGTCTTGTACCATTGGCATTGTCGTTTATCATTCTCGACGATTCAACGATCCGTCCACGCGCACCGGGCGTAATCCACCAACTAATCCAAAAGAGTCTACTCTATTTAATCGATACTTTATTATTATTATTTAATTCCACTAACGATCGTCGTCGTCGTTTTTTTTCTTTTTTTCTTTTTTCGACAAATTTTTCGTAGACGACGTTTTCTCTGCACAATCCAAACTCGGTTCTCGGTCAGTGCGCCGTTTCACACGCTCCCGCACCTCCCGTTTCCATCCTCCCTCCTCTCCCCCTTTCTCGCTACTGCTTCTATCTCCTCCCCCTCCCACTTTGTCTCCGGCTCCTGTTTTCCACCTCACCCTTTCTCCTATTCTCCCTCTCCTTTCTCTCCTTTCTCTCCTTTCTTTCTTTCTTTCCTTCCTTCCTTCCTTCCTTCCTTCACCCTCACTCTCACCCTCCTCCCTCGCTCTCACCCTACCCCGCCCCGCTAATCCTTCCTCCTGGCTCTTCCTCCGGCACTCGAACGCGGCTCTTCGATCCTTCCTAATTCTCCTTCGTCCCTCCTTTCTAGTCCACTGCTCCCTTTACCCTTGCGATCACTTTCTTTCACCACCAGTGTCAAGCACATCGGATATGTTCATCAATGCTCTACTACTAGATCCCGTCAAACACCGATGGAACGGCCATTTTTCGATTTCGTACCACGGCATTCGTAATGCTTGTAAACGCCGCGAGATAGCGACCTGAATGCTCGATCGATCTCGGCCGTTCTATCTTTTCCCTCTATGATTTCAAACGTTTCGCGTTTCGCGTGTTTCGCCGTTCAATCGTTCGCAACTGAATCCGAATCCTTGTTTCCCGCACTCTCTCCTTCCTCCCTTCCTTCCTTCCTTCCTTCCTTCCTTTCTTTCTTTCTTTCTTTCTTTCTCTCTCTCTTCCCCCCCCCCTCCCTCCCTCCCTCCCCCACCTTTCTTTCGCTCTTTCGTAAAAATTCACCGTTTCCTATTCCATTCTACGCACGTTCTATTTTTATTGTACCGCCGCGTGTTACAAAACAGCGCCCACCGTAAAGTGTTATCGTTTTCGCGCGTCCGTCGCGTCCAACGCGTTACACATGCACGCGTGTCGTAGTTCAGCTGCGATTATTTATTCATCGCTCCGCGTTTTTACGACTGCGCACATTACCGCGGCAAGCGGCGTGTATCTGTCGGAGTGCCTCAAATCTCTTTGAACGGCGTGCAAAACGAAAAGTAGGATCTTTGAATAACAGGTGCAAAGATATTTCTACAGTAGTAAAAAAAAAAAAAAACAAGAAAAAAAAAATGCCATTTATTTAAACAAATGTCGACGAATTTTCACGTTTCTTTTTTTTTGTGTAGCACGATGCTTCGTTGCATACTCGTATTCGTGTACACGAGTTTTTACTTGCGTTTGTTTCTCCGATTGCTATTACCACTCGTACTTTATCATTATTATTGTACACGTACCGTTATTAAATGAAACGTACACGACGTGTACATGTTCTGGAACGATCCCAACGAAACGAAAGCACTCGTTAGATGTAAGAACTTTGAACGTACGAGAACAATTTTAAGCGACAATGTAGTCTTTGTCAAAGAAGAAAAAAAGAAAGAAGAAGAAACGAAAGCAGTTACACAGTCGTCGTTGTTACACGTGCAATTGCAACAGTACACTTACACTTCGTATCGATCGTCGAATTATTTTCGAGTTTTTCGAAAACTATCCGAGTATCTTCCACCTTTTGAAATAAGCCTGCCTCCTTCACCGACTATACATCTACTTGTACACGTATACGTATATTTATGAACGTTTGCGAACGTTTAGGTTTACACTGGTGATAAGTGTATGGAGGTAAATAAATATTTGCTTCGACGCGTTGTTAATACTCTTTTCAACGACGTGTAATGACAAATTCAAATTCCTCTCGACAATTGGGGGTGAACCACGTTTAGCGTGTGAAAGCGGTTTACGCAAACCAATCGACGTCCATTTATGGCCGTAAATCGGCCGATCGAGTCAACTACTACCGCTACCATTTACATTTGAAAACGACAACGAAAAGAGGAAAAGAAAAAGAAATTATTCTCGTCTGTAAAAGCTTAAACGTGATGCAAGTCAGTTGGCGGCAATTGATTGATGTAATGACACGACATATGTATAGTTAAGAATTGGTCCAGATAGCATACCTGAACAACGACACGATCGAACCGCGCGCGTGCGAATTTATTGTTAGTCACGTGAGAAGCCGTGCATTTCTCGCATGTTTGCGAACGAATGTCATGCTCAAGGTAAAAATTGTTCTTTCATTTCGGGTCGAGTCTGAAATGTCTGCCGTTTTAAGAAAAAAAAAAGACAAAAAAAAAAACGGCACCACGTGCGCACGTTGTTGGGGAATCGAGAAATTTCGTCGGCAGGAGGATTTTAAATAGGAGGGGCAAACACGACGCGCGCGAGGAATTCGCCTGTTCAACGCTCGACCGTGTTCTTCGTACGTGTTTAATAAAAATCGAGCAATGAAATTTCGAAATGCTCAAATTATACTAACTCCATTCGCTAGAGGGCATAATTTAAGTTTAAACATCTATTTTTAAACGACCCCACTCTGCATGTATATGAAACGTTGAAGTAGCATCTTTCAACGCGCCAAGATATTTTTTCTTTTTTTTTTTTTTTCGAGTGGCTGTGCTTATAAATTTCAGTCAATGTCAGTCTCGAGCGTTTCTTTCTCTTGCGATCGCTCCTCCTTCTTCGCTTCTTCTTACGACGAACGTGTTTCAGTTTTAAAAAAACTTGCGCATTTTTGTTTTGTTCGGGTGGCGTACGCGCATGTACTCGTGCATGTACTTGCGCAAATATACAACTACACGTTCGTGTATATATATATATATACTTGTTGAAAAATTCAAAAAGTACGCATGATAATTTGTCAGGTTGTTTTCGATTAAATGAACACGCGCACATGCATACGTACAAAGAGGTGAAATTAAGTGGCGGATTGTATATACGTATATGTATAGAGTAGGGACATACAGGCCAGCTGGAAACAAGAAACAAAGAAAGGACAAGGGGTCGAGCGTGTGAGGTCGAGTCGAATTGGGGTGCATCTCGTAGAGAGATAATCACATACCACTTCATAGTTTTAAGTAACGACAAAGCGCATAAAGATCGCGCCGAGTTGGAATGTTGGTTACACAAAGATGCCGGCGACGTCGAGTAGCAGAATGATTACGATGACGTTTGCCCGTAACGGACGGCGGTGGCAACGATAACGTGTGGCGAATAAGCGGCAGATAACGGCAGATCGGTATGGTCGGTTGGTATGCGAGATTCGAACACTGGAAACGAACGTGAGATTCGATCGACCCGTCGGACGGAATCGGCGAGAACGCGATTTCTGGTAAATTGCTCCGCGATGCTCTTTCATCTAGGGCACGAGTCAGCGAACGAATAAAATTCGCCGCCGCGATCTAGATAAACGCCGTGAGATTCGTTGGCGAACCGGTGGCCCAAGTTCTCCGACTAGCGAGTTAGAGCCAGAAAGCGAGTCGTCGGCGCGTTCCACTGGCATTGGACGCGCACACACACACACACACACACTGACACGACCACGCGTGATGTTCCTTTTCTTCCATCATCGCCTCCTTCTCTTTTCGATCTTCCCTACCTTCCATCTCGTTCAGCCTGGTCGTCCACCGTGTCTTACCTACTTTGTACGTACACGTATGTATCTACCCAAGTACCTAACCCAACTACCTACACATGTATGTACATATGCATATTTCCCGTGCGGTGGCCCCCTTAGTAGCCGCGCGCTTTGAACCGAACCGACTCCGGATGCTGGACGCTGTCGTCCACCGTTGCATGTCCATTTTGCCGTATATTCTATACCCTCTTTCTTTCTTTCTTCCTTTCTTTCTTTCTTTCTTTTTTTTTTTTTTTTTCCTAATCACAATTTTATATCTATACTCGCGTAACATTCCACGTCACGAATTTCGTAATATCGATGGATACGTAATACGTAATATCTGATTTTGAAATTTAATTTATTAATCCAGTTTCCGATATATATGCTGTAAACTTGTGCACATTTACATGCATACATACGTACTGAGGCTGGACGCTTGGACGTTTATGCTTATTCCTTTATTCTCTTAAATAAGCAAGCGACAACGATCGTAGGAAAAATATTTGCAAAAGTAACGCGACAATGGCACAACGGCTGATCCACTACTTTGTACTTTCACTTGCTGTGACAAATTGGAATAGATTTTGGTCGGGAAAATGAGTCGACTTTGCGAGAAAATATACACGGCTATATGTATTTCGCATATTTCGCCTTCACATTTAGAAACGTTGTGTTATTTCGGGTACAGCACTTCGCTACCGAACCACGCTCGCACGAAATTCACACGATTCTTATATCCAACGTGTATAACAACCAAGCTTTGCTAGGTGTGCCCGTCAATGACGACCAACTTGACTCGTCCTGCTTCGTGCACAAAACACGCGTTTTATCCGTGTTTTTTCATCGAAATACGACCCGTTGCAATGATGATTCCATCCCACAATTAGAATCCCATAATTAGAACTTGGAACCGGAAAGAACTACGAGAAAGAAAAAACGCCGAAAAGATATCGATCGAGTGTAACCATCGTATGTACATACAGCACTGTAAACACATAAGCACGCACATACACACGCACACACGCACACACGCGCGTGCACGCGTGCATCAACGAGACGACAGTTTCTTCATTTTCTCTACGAAGTTTAATTGTTCTATTATATATCTTTGAAATCAAGTAAACGAACCAGGCGCGACTATGTTACTATGCCAGAAACGAGAATAGCAACGCGGTCGAACAAAATACCGGAATGCCAGACGTTGATTGAACACCGTTTATGGAACATGCATGGTTCGTACTTGTATCAGCGACGATACAATCGTTCGTCAAACCGAACAACGATTTTTATCGTTTCACCTACGTATATAGTGCTTAACGTTTGATGTAATATAATTCGCGTTACTGTTGCGTGCAAGTAGCTCTCCTATCTCTGTCTTAATTATAAATATAAATTTTACTAAATTTCATTTTCTTCCGTACTCTTTAACGCTTCTCGTCGATTACGACTGATTACGAATAATTCACATGTCTAGTTCACGCATTGTCACGTGACGTACGTACATGTATGTATACACGTAATGTGCGAACATAATCTACCTTTTATGCAGACAGATATTTATTGCTTAAAAATTAGTCACTTTCGTTCTTTTTTAATAATATTTTACTAAAGCTGTTAGAGAAATATCATCTTACCAGCGGCTTGTTAATCTGATGCATGCTCGTTTAGATAAATTCAATATAATGTTACGACGGGTGTGTATGTTCGACTTTTCGTGTTTTGTTCCTTTTCCTTTGTTTCCGTACAAAATAGCTCGTATGATTTCCTAAAGGCAATCTGTGTGACGTATACGTTGCAAGATAGGTTCAAACGAATTAAACTCCAACGATTGGAACCTTTCTTGTTGCCAGACGAATGGTTATTATAATGCGCCTAGTTCACAAGGTTCTCAGAGGTCGCTGTATTCGCCGACCTTGCTTTGACTTTGCCGAGCCAAGGCGTAACGACGACAGCGGATACTCGAAAACTGCTCAGAGTTTTGTCAGCTCAGTTAACTACAGCGCTAAACAAAGTGGATTAAAATTGAAAAACGATAATAACGCTTTCCCCGTTATATGTGACATTGTATCAAATTCAACGTGCTCGAAATTCAAAGGCATGGCACTGAACAAGCTCAGTATCGATAAAGTGGATCTTACGGATAAACGAGTTCTCATACGGTATAACTTTCCTTTCAGCGTTTAAGTAAAGCGTTTCATTTTTCCTCTCGACTGCCACTTACACGAAATGCGTAACCTTATATCGAATGGCGTGTCCAAGTTGCGTTACTGTTTAATCGTGCTTAACAGTACTTGTAAAGAGTAATTTTATTTCCTTGCAGCGTGGATTTCAATGTACCCTTGAAGGAAGGTAAAATCACCAACAACCAGAGAATTGTTGCTGCTCTAGATACGGTCAAATATGCTCTCGAAAAGAAAGCAAAGTCTGTTGTTCTAATGTCACATTTGGGACGTCCTGATGGTAAACGGGAAACAAAGTACACTCTGAAGCCTGTTGCGGAAGAATTAAAGTCCTTGCTTGGAAAGGAGATTATATTCTTGAACGACTGCGTCGGACCAGAGGTGGAAACTGCGTGTGCCAATCCAGCATCTGGTTCTATTATCTTACTTGAAAATTTAAGATTTCACATAGAAGAAGAGGGTAAAGGGGTAGGAGCAGATGGAAGCAAAGTAAGTAAATTATATCCTGTTATTGTTCATCTTCAATCATTTTGATGAGGCAAGGACTGTAAACTTTTTCTTTTTTTGTTTTCCTTGTTCTAGGTAAAAGCAGACAAAGGAAAGGTGGAGGAGTTTAGAAAATCATTGAGAAAATTGGGAGACGTTTATATTAATGATGCCTTCGGTACAGCCCATCGAGCTCATAGTTCCATGCTTGGTGAAGGATATGAAACGAGAGCAAGTGGTTTTCTTTTGAAAAAAGAGTTGGAATATTTTGCCAAAGCATTGGATAATCCTGAAAGACCATTTTTGGCTATATTAGGCGGTGCCAAAGTTGCGGATAAAATACAATTGATTAATAACTTGCTGGACAAAGTTAATGAGATGATTATAGGTGGTGGAATGGCATATACTTTCTTAAAGATATCGAAAAATATGAAGGTAATTACAACGTCGTATATAACCTATCGTTCGAAATGTCCAATTTAAAAGTATAATGTTCCTCTTTCAGATTGGTAATTCATTATTTGACGAAGAAGGCGCAAAAATCGTTAATGATATATTGTCGAAAGCTGAGAAGAATAAAGTTCAAATACATTTGCCGATTGATTTCGTTACTGCAGACAAATTTGCAGAAAATGCAGCTGTTGGTGCGGCTGACGTAGAAAATGGTATACCCGATGGCTGGATGGGACTTGATGTTGGGCCAAAATCGAGAGACTTATTTAGTGGTAAAGTCAATTTAATCAATTTAATCTACTCGTCGTTGTCAATACGTATCTTGAAGTTTAAGATATATTAACAGTGTAAGAAAACTATTTGTCTAACTTTTTTAATTTAATTTAATGTACAGAACCTATCAAAAGAGCAAAGACAATCGTATGGAATGGTCCGGCAGGTGTCTTTGAATTTGAAAATTTCAGTAAAGGGACAAAGAATTTAATGGACAATGTTGTAGAGGCAACATCACGAGGTGCTATTACTATAATTGGTGGTGGTGATACAGCCACGTGTGCTGCGAAATGGAAAACTGAAGACAAAGTAAGCCATGTGAGCACCGGTGGTGGTGCAAGCTTAGAACTTCTTGAAGGAAAAGTTTTACCGGGAGTTGCGGCCCTTTCGTCGCTGTAATTTCTAGTTCATTTGATGTCATTTACATCTTTGGATTTTTAATTAGCAACCACACTTGAAAACATGTTGATTTTATTTAATTATCAAATTTTTAGCGTTATAAAATAAAATAGAATATTTATCGTTCCATATAGATTACCTTTATAATTTAAATATACCGTATCGGTATAATTTACGTATAAAAAATGTCTATGTTACTCTTCTTTTCGTATATGAAATATGCGTGTATCGATATTCGTGAATATAAAAAAACATAAAATGTATCCACAATCGTATGAAAACAATAATGTTGTAGGAAAATTGTTCCAACGAAAATTGTTAAATTTATCATGTTATCTTTTTGTGCGATGATTTTTCTAGTAAAAGCGGTAAACGATATTTAATGAAAATGTGGTAACGTCAAATCATTTGATTGCTTAATTTATACAATGTGTAATTGTATAAAATTGTATAAAATATCGCTTTCAGTATTTACTGATGAAAATGGCAAAAAAAAAAAGAAGAATACATATAAAAGAACATAAATGATACAAAACAAAGATTATACAGTTGTCATAAACTTCATGTACAAATAATAAAAAATAATATCAATGATAAAATTATACGCATCATTGCAAATGGAATGGTGTCGCATTATTTTTAAACGCATACAAAAAATATCAGCGGCAATAGATTATATATCTATACATGTGTACACATACGCACAAGCATTACACGAGTAATATATTATATTAAATATATTTCCTATCTGTGAACCGTTAGCGTTGTTGGTAAGGTAACCAAGTTTCGATACCGAAAGGACCCAAAGCCTGTCCTTCCTTTTAATCTTCACGAAATTGGTAGAAAGTTGATCCAAGAAAAGATCGACTTTTACGATCGAAATAAGAACAAGGAAAGACGTGATTCTGCATTACCGGGGCCTTTGGTGGGAGGATCATCTTGAGAGGGATAAAAATAATAATGTTCTCTCAAGAGAGAGAGAGAGAGAGAGAGAGGGGGGAAACACTATGCATGTGTGGAAAAATCGTGGAGAATAATTAAAGAGTTATTATATATTGCACGTAATAGGCGATAATTAAGACGGCATAAATGAGCGAAAAAAGTACTATCTACACAAAATACACCTATATATATCCTACTCTTCTCAATTACCCCTCAACTTTTTATTTTAAATAACAACCTCTCGCATTATTGGAAGGATAATTATTAAAATTCATTTACATTAGGCAACAATTTTGCGGAGATTCCATGCTACGTAGTAACGTTGGAATCATAGTTTCGCCTTCGGCACCACTTTGAAAAAGTGTTGTCTGTTCTCCTATTAATTCTTCAGGTAATTGTCCACAAGCTTGTACTTCTTGCATAAGCGATATTATTGTTTCAAAACGCTTCTTTTTCACTTCTTCAGTATCAGAGTCTTTTTCTTTATCGAGTTCGATACACACCTAAAATGAATAATCGTTGAATGAAAATACGATGAAGATACTTTTCCTCCGTAGTTATTCCCATTGAAGATGATCACCTGCTGCATCAATTCTAGCTGTTTTGTAAACCTCTGAAGGTCACTCGATGATATCGTCGTCTTCTTCTCTTCTAACCATTCAGGATATTTATCTACTAATTCTTTCAGTGATGGATAGAAAATTTCTTTTGATAATAATTGCTGTAGCATTCCTTGCACAAATGGTGGAATGGCGCCAGGTCCATCTTCCAAGGACGTCAGTCCAAACATTTCAGATAAATCAGCCTCACTCTACAATGTGTTTTCACGAAAGAACATATTTCTAAGATACAAAAGCTTAAATAAAAGAAAGATCCACATGATTTCTGAAACAACTACCTGTAAATTTTCGGATGTTGCAGACAAGTCATTTAACGCTCGTGCAATGGCAGATTGAAAGTCTGTACTCACACTATCTTTGTCAAAGATGTCTCCATCATTTATCGCATTAACATCTCCCTGTGCCATTTTTTGAGAAGAGACTCCTAATTCGCTATCTGTTTCTAATGAGAAAATTTGTTAATAATATCTTTTTTGCGCCTCTCATAAACTATTACCATTTTGAATGAAATTTCGTAGACTTTCCACAAATTGTTCTGCTGCTTGTTTAACAAAATCTGTAGTCCAAGCATCTTCTGAAATATTAGCCGTATTCTCGGCTGTCGTGGATTCAAAAGCATCTTCTTTGCACACATCCTCTTTATCTGACTTTTGTTCTTTGTTGAAGTCTTTTAAAGCACCTGAGTCAGTAATTATGACCATTTTCTAACTTTACTTGTGAAACAGATATTTGATACATATTTTGGATAGTTTTTTTTTCTTTTTACGTTTAATGTAAAAGTCTTGCAAAATGTTATGTAATAATAGAAACTCAGCATTTTGTCATTGATGTCATCGCAAAAAAAAAACACTTCTCCCGTTTGCTTTCTTTTTCTAACTTGGTCAACAATATTTACACTTTTCTACGTAAAGTTGTAAGAAAATTTATCCAACGAACGTGTCAAATAAACGAAAAAAGGTAGCAGTAAACATTTACGTAACTGGGGTTAGGATTTTTAAATTATGTTTACTTCTGTCGTAAATCCTTTGTAATGTTGTAATTACTCACTTTCTAATAAGTCGTTTAATTCTTGATCTTCTGTTTGTTTTGTTGAGTTTTCGTCGGCCATGTCTATCGTTTTGCAAAACTTCAAATCACTGTATCATACAACAGTGCGTGCAACGGAACGTTACAGCTTTATCATCCTTGATATCCCATTTATGTACCTTGCGTCAATGTGCACGAGCATAAATGAATTCTTTAATCTTTGAAATAACCAAAGGTCGATTGTGATCTTAAAACGAGGATCTATTCTTTTTTATTCTTTCTTTTCTACGTATTTACAGTAGTGTGCTAAATTTATAAAAAAAAGAAAATATAGAACATTCCTTATATACGATAATTTTTATGATCTACTGTCAAAAGTCTTAAAAGTAGAAGTTTGAACAATAGAAACTACCAACTTTATTAACTTTATTAACTATACGTATTGCGTTTGTTTTTCTCAATAGTATTGACATCTAACCAGTTTTCAATGCTTAGCGATTCTTATTTTTCATACGTCGTAAAAGACAATGTAACATAATCTTCTCGTTCGTTTATAATAATTTTTTCCAGAGGGCAACATATTTACATTTGAATCAAAAGAATTTCATTCTCTTACATTTTCGTAATAGAAAAAAAAGAAAATATATATGCATATATAATGAGTAATATAAACAAAATACATTTATTTTATTTGTGACTCCCATAACGTTTGTTAATATACAAATTTAATACAAATAAAGGAAATCTGGCGTTATGCAAACTACAATTATCTTTCTTGATTTGTATCCTGATCGGAGAAAACTTTCTTCAATACCCGATAACATACATCTATCTGATCGAAATTTTCTTCTTGTTTTAAATCTTTTATGTAACGCTCGAGCGTGGATCGCAAGCCAAGTTCTGATCGTCGACATTCTTTTAAAGCAGGAGCGAAATCATCATTGGTCAGACCATCGAGAATATTTAGTAGTTGATCCCTGAAAGATCATGGATAATTGAAGTTTGATTAAATTGCACAAAAAATGATGGATATAAAACAATACCTTATCTC
Source organism: Tetragonisca angustula (assembly GCA_036937485.2). Taxonomy (NCBI): domain Eukaryota; kingdom Metazoa; phylum Arthropoda; class Insecta; order Hymenoptera; family Apidae; genus Tetragonisca; species Tetragonisca angustula. The sequence continues at coordinate 77,880 of JAWNGG020000386.1, read as the reverse complement.
TGGAACCAAATCACCGATGGCCAGTAAACCTGTTGCTTGCTCGACCAAGCCCATATTTACTAAGCTCAATTTTAAATTATTTACATTCTCTTTGTTACACAGAGATGACAAGAGAAATGCAGATTTGATTTGTAGTTTTTTTATTGGGCTCTGCATAGCTCTTAAGAGGACAGAATATCCATCGTTTAAATCCATGTATGTCAAAGATATTGGATGCTCTCGTACTATACCTATGTCATATTTGTTATAAATGAATATGAGTATATACAAGTATCAATAGAACAGATAAATATGGCCGCTATTTGAATAAAAGTTTGTTACTTACAGGAAATGGCATACAGTGCTTTGATTCTAACAGTTTCTGCTGGATCTGTGTCTATCATATTCAATAATGTAGGAAACAAGCCAGTTTCTAGAAACTTCTCTTGGCAAAGAGGATTATTTTGAGCTAGTTCTGCAATCAAATCTGCTGCTCTCCATCTGATGCTGCTATGAGGAGAATTTAAGCACGGACCAAATATAGAAAAACCTCCTATTTTATAAAAGTCATTAGCAATGTCTATATTATCTACAAAATCTGCAATTCTCTCTAACGCCGATTCGTGTTCTGATGTATCGTCGTCTGGCCGAAGATCAATTACGTTTGACAAAAGTTTAATACTTTTCTGTAATTCTTCGATTACGTTACACGATAACGAGCTAAGTGTTTGCTTCAAAAATTCTCGCCTCTGCAAACAATCAATTTAACTCTAATCAATTTTCTATGGGAATTATTTAGATAATGTTAGAACACATTTATGTTACCAACTTCTTCATCCACAGGTTGAAACTGGGTATTACTAGTTACGTTCTGAGAATTGGTCGCTTCCATGGCAAATCTAAGTAATCCTTGTAAATTTGTTGGTTGCCTAGGTTGGTTCTGTAACGGTTCAAGTACTTGCGGATTGACATTATTCATATTTGATGGTCCTTCAATTGATAGTGGCCTCGTGCTGCTGTTCACACGCGGTTGTCCATCTGTATTTTCTCGACTGTCTGAACGTTGAGAACTGAAATAATAACCAAGAATAATCCATAATTACGTTCAGATATAAACGACAAATAAATACGACAGTTTGTAAGAAATCAGTTTTACTTGTCCATTTTGGTCGTGTGCGATGCACCCATTAATCAATTAAATCTGTCTGACACACGTAAACGTTCCGTCGATAAAACAAACGCAAAAGGGCATTATAAAATTCAATTTATATCGATACTAACTGCCTTTTAGATGCAAACTCTAGGAATAAGGAAAATTTTTAAGATACGTGACTTTCACATCGAAAACAATTTTGTAACTAGAGTGACGGAAATTGGTGGAAAAAGGCGTAAATAACTTTGATACACGCGTGAGCGCAAGCGCGTCAAAATTTCAAAAATAAAATATAAATCCTAGAATTGTCACTTTTGGTCAATTTGTTATGCAACTATTATTATCAGCTTATTAAATATTGATGATTGTAATTGTAGATTATCAAAAAAAAGGTAACTTCTTCATTGAAACATACATATACATATATATGGCATTGAATATACATGGGTATATCCATCTACTACAACATGGTCGCAACATATATGTACATGTACGTTATTATTTAGAGTCAAGTTCAACTAGAAAAGTTCAATTAGAAAAGAAAAATTTTATACACTTTATTACATTTTTTTTCTCTTTTTACACATTTGTTTCAAAAATATATATATTATCGATATGTACAAACTGCTTCATTCCGTCCATCTGTGAGAACAATGCTGATTAGTGCACACATAATACAATCTCATTTCTTCTTCCGCTCGTCTAGTTTGTGCTTGAAAAAATACAGCTTCTCTGTGGCTACACTTTGGACATGGATGTTCTTCGGTCTTTGGTAAAGTAGGATCCGATATGACATCTGCGACAATGTGTGTCAACTCGCTGAAATCATAGAAAAGGAAAGTATGCTTGCCAGTTTTTATTAAGATTTTACAAACATCAGTCTGTAAGCATTAGTATGTACGTGCATACACGAGTATAAAAATTTCACTTACTCAATTTCGTGCATAATCTTATTTACGTAAATGCAATTGCTGTCAGCAAGTTGTTTGAAATCACAGTTTCTGCACTGAAAAGAATTGGCAGTATTGGAAAAAGTCATAGTTTGAACAAGTAAAAAACAAATCACGTACATTTTAATACTTACTGCGTACATTAATACTTTATTCTCTTTGTCTTCTTTTGGATACAGCATGTTATTACATTCCTGGCAGAATCTAATACCGACGAAACCTGGACCATCGTCGTGTGTATCGTAACCGGCTATTTTGGATATGTTTTGCGCGTCTCCTTTCCTTCGTACAACAACAGGGACAAGGAAAACAAAAAGTTAAACGAAAAGAAATGTTTACCCAATGTTGTATAGTGGAAAGGACAGTTACCTTCCAATCATAGTAAGCGTTGAGTTGAGATTATGCGATCAATCAAAGTACGTCAAGCAAATAATGTCAATTTGTGCGTGTGGTGAGACTTCTTGTATTTACAACGCGTCGCGACGACTGACATTAATACAAAGCACTGTATCAAAAATAACTTTGTTACCAGAAAAAGAAAATGTGCGACTAAATCCTGGAGTATTCTTCTGAACCAATTAAAATTCGCGGACGAAATTAACTAAATAGTAACTTATTTTGATTGGTTACGACGAAATTGGTGATTTTGGTATGAAATATATTTGATTCAATTATATAGGCGACAATTGCACATGTATCGTGGGAATGTATAAATTACACGTTAAAGAAGGAAAAAAAGACGAAGAATTTAAAAACATGAAGACGTGTATTTGGATATCTCGACTCGGAATTTCGAAGAATATTTCAGCCAATCGTCGTTTGAATGTGTTTTAATATTTTGTCGTTATGCGTTGGGAGTTTGAATCGATGAAGCTGTTGATAACCTAATTTCGTTAGAGTTTACGGAGCGTTCTCATGCGATGGCGCGAACGTGCATAGAGTATAGAGTTTAGTTTGGAGGAACGGTGTCTTGTTTTCTAAACTGCTTCGACAGATATGTGACAGTTTGGCTTGTAAAAATTTTAGCGCCAAGGAGAAACGTAAAGGTTAAGAAAGAAAGGAATTTTCCGAGAACGATTACTTCGGATTAGGTTAAAAAGCAACGAACACGTGGTGTCGCTCTTGCAATCATCGGAACGGAATGAGAGACTTTAAATGAAATGAGAAATTATTCAGTGATCGAACATGGGGAAGGGTAGAATATAAATATTGGACAGAGATTGCACGGAATTATGAAATTATTGAAATAAATAATTCAGAGAGTGAGCGAGCAAATGAACGAGTGAGAGACAATATATAGCAAGGGACGTATACATAGGTATGTATGCAGTTAAATAAAGCATAGGTATATCTAGAGTGTAGGAGAGTTTTAGACAGAGACTCGGGGAGTTTAACGTTCGTAAGAGTTTTCAGGAAAGGCGAGAGATGCGCTAGTGTTCCACTAAGCTACCCCCAGCCTTACTACCCCCACCCTTTCGTTCCAGCTCCCCTAGCTAGTGCAAATCTCGGCGGATGAATGTTTTCTTAAGGGATTCTTCCCGAAAGCGACGCGAAAATCTGAGAGAAGTCGAGGGAGCTAAAAATTCGTGAGTGAAATCATTTATTGGAAAATTCGTATTACATTTCGTTGTTTAGATGCGGAAGGTTGATCGGATTTGGTATCTGAAATTAAAAAGAAAGACGAAACTTGTGTTCAAGGCGTTCCTGGGGGGTGATGGCACTCACGCCGACAGCGTCTCCCACAAAGATTTCACCATTTTTCTATTGACAAAAAAATCTTGTACTTGATCGCGTACATCGGATATTTTTTGGTTAACCTGTCGGCTAGTGTGCTTTGAGCACGTGATTACGATAAACGCCGCGTAACTAAAGTTTGTATTTAAACATTTTTCCTAAGGAATTCGTTTATGTGCTTCCGACGACAGATTTGTTTTGTTACACATTCGTTCTCGGCTAGTGCCATGGATTTTCCTTGAAAGTTTCTCGATGTTAATCTCCTCGTTCGTAATTCCGCTAAGCTATAGTAGAATTACTAATTTCAATAACCGACCGTACGTGTATCTTTTACATTTTTCAATTATATTATGTATTTATATATATAATTATTTATAGTAGTAGTCGAACGCGTACAACTGATACTAAAGTTTCTTTGGCAATACAGCCATATTGTACATTGTTTTAAACAAAATTTTCCAAAGTGAGTCTATTCTCTGTGTTTATTTTTGATTTTTTTTTTCTTATTCTATTCACAATTATTCAGCAAGCATATAAATATTTTTTTAGTTTTATGGATGGAATTTATTGCCAATAGTTATTGTTTGATGATCATATCAGGATATAATGTTGTAGCAAAAGAAATGTGATAATTAATTTGCCTCTTGAACTCGTATATGTATATAATAGTTCTTGCTGATTATGAATGCTAGATTATGGTTCATCTATAGATTATAAAGCTTGAGCTATAAAGTTCAACAAATTTGCATTAATGGTTTTCTCTAAAATGTACACGTCGACACATGGATTGACTAAGAAATTGGGATAACAGATAATATTGTTTGGTTATATACATACAGGAAAAGACAAAAATTTAGTAATGAAATCATAATGAGCAATATCTATGATAGGACAGAGAGAATTTGACATAAAATGTAAAGGCATTATTATTTTCATTGAGTTGTTATTCAAGACAATCGTCTCACAGTGATCAGCAAAAATGTACTCTTCAACATTGGATCTCTTAGCTTAGCGTTCTCCCTAATAATATATAGAATGTTTTAAATTGTAATTAAATGTAAAAATGTGCAATGTATAAAAAAAACATTTGTTGATATTGACAGGGAAATTGTTCTAAAGCAACGGAATAATGGAAGGTGGAAGCAATTTGCATAATCCGGGTAGTTATCCTGGTGGTGACCGTCAACAATTTTGTGTTTCATGGAACTCTCATCAATCAAATATGCACAGTGCATTTCCCAAACTTTTAAGTTCTGAACAATTTGTCGATGTCACTTTAGCCTGCGATGGTGGCTCGATAAAATGTCACAAAGTGGTATTATCCGCTTGTAGCGATTATTTGGAGCGTTTGCTGTTAGAAATACCATGCACCCATCCTATTATATTTTTGAGAGATATGAGAATGTGGGAACTGCAAGCTTTAGTGGAATTCATGTATCGTGGTGAAGTATACGTGGAACAACAACAACTTGGCAAGTTAATGCAAGCCGCTGAAGTTTTGCAGGTAAATATACGAAAAAGATTGTTCAAGTCATTAGCAATCTTGGAAATAATATTTTAGAATAAATATAGATACTTGTACATTCTATTAATTCTTGTGGCAATGATATCATCATATAGGTTCGTGGTTTATTCACTCAAGGGAATGATAATTCTTCAAGCGAGAGTAGTTCTCAACAATGTGACTCTAACGTCGCTGTCGCACCATCCACGACTGCGCAGCAGGATGGCTCTGATTATAAAAGCGAGGAAACTCCATCAGATGACGGAACTTCGAGCGCTAATTTTTTGGAGACGACGTCGATTGCTGCGTCTAGCACGGCGAGCGCTCCATCTGTCAGCACTACGCCAGTTCCACAGAATTCGAATTCATCAAATTTTATGAATATGGAACACAGTGAGGCGTTACAACACTTGGAAAAAGCACTTAGTGCTTGTGAAGCGACTTTAACCGAGACTCAGGGCATGGTTAAAATGGAGCCAGACGAACAGTTTACTCAACAGCATGACAAACCATATTCTATTAGCATGGTACCGAGCAGTAATTGTAACCCGAGCAGTCCGTTTCCTGCGATTGAAGGTAAGAAACAGGAACAGTGCAGTGATTGTTCAATGATTGAAACAAGAAAGGTAGATAATTGATGAAAACAGATTGAAAAAAGAAGCGTCGAGGCATATTTAAATAATATTGACAGTTACAACAGGAACTTGTATATAAAATTATGCATGTCTGTTATTCTGTAACATTTTCATATTAAACGTAAATATCGAACGATGATTGTCGCGCGTTAATTGTAAAGTGGTAGCGATGACTACTGTGGTTGTACCTATATATAAAATACGCGCCGTGAATATATTAAGAATGTATACGTTAAAATGGCATGCGTTTTCTCGTCGCCTTTACTGTATTTTGCTGTCAATTTTCAGGTTATCAGAGACGACAGAGACGTTCGGAAGAAGAATTGAAGCAAGCTTCGGATATGGTAGCACGTGGTATGACGTTTCAAGTCGCTTCGGAAAAGTACAAAATTCCGATAAGTACGATTCGATTCTATATGGTTAGAAAAGGTATATTGCAAAGGCGAAAACGCGGTCGTGGTTCAAGCAATCTTGGCATGAACAGTCAACCGGGAAGTCCTGCAAGTCCGCCATATCATATGATGAACTATCGTTTGCCAGAAAGCCTAAACTCCAGCCTACCGTAGTGCTGTACAAAAGATAGCCAGTTTTTAGACTTGAGTTGAATCGAACAAATTTTTTATTGCCACGTCGGAGCTGTTCCAGACTGTCACTCTTCCCATCTTTATATATAACTCACACTGAGTTATTCGTTTCTCGTTTAAACATTCACGACCCGTGATCACGCATGTACCAGTGCGAGTGCGTTTTCGCCGAACTACTCGTTATTCTATACACATTTATTGCATTTACAGAAGATAGTAATTTAATAGAAAATAATTGACAACGTGTACGTATCGTACATAATAGATACGATTTTAGTCTCGAACAGCTCAGCTCTGTGTACATAAGCATCATGTGCGAGTTTTCGAACGCTCGTCGAAACGTAAGAAGCGAGAGTGAGAGAGGGAGAGAGAGAGAGAGAGAGAGAGAAAGAAAGAGAAAGAGAAAGAGAGAGAGAGAGGCGAGAAAGAGCCACGTGAAGGATGCATAAGAAAATAACACGTTTGTACGAAGACGATTGATTTTTCGTTGGCTTTGTACTGATTCAGTTGGAAATGTTTGATTTACCATTGATTGTACATAGCAAAAGATTTCTTCTCTTCTGGTGTTTCATAAATAATATTGTAATAATCAAAGGAGGTAACGTGTCTCGATGCAGCGTTCGAAAACTATCCGTACGGTTCAGTTTTGGGCCGTGTTCCGTTCTTCTACTTAGTGACACATACACCTTACGTGCATGGATAACGTAAGAGGTATTTTTTTGAGTCCTATATACAGATTGCTACAACAGGTTTACAAAATATGGTTCATGGGAAAGTTTAAACGTGTCACGAAAATCATATTTTTACGATCACTCGAAATCTTTTGATAATACGTATCTGTAGAATAGGTTATTTTTTATTACGTCCTATTTATACATACATACATACATACATACATACTTACATAGACACACACATGCATACATAGATACATACACACACATACATATACATACATACATACATATGTATACGTGTGTGTATATACGTAGGCGTGCGCGTACGTAATGTTTCGCCTGCGTGCCTGCCTAATGTATGTCCGTGTCCGTGTCCGTGTCCGTGTCCGTGTCCCGTGCCCGTGTCCCGTGCCCGTGTCCCGTGCCCGTGCTCGTGCCCGTGTCCGTGTTCGTGTTTACGTCTGCATCTGCTGCTGACAATGAGCATATATGATGTGCGCGCGTACGTAGATGTGTACATGCATACACACTTATGTGTATATATAAATATAGATGTACACGAACTCATATACACACGCACACACACACACACGCACACACACACACACACACACACACACACACACACACACACACACACACACTTGTATGTGTGTAGATGTAT
>JAWNGG020000386.1:0-65000 GCA_036937485.2 Tetragonisca angustula | reverse complement strand
TAAGCTGTACGTTAAGGACAAAAAAAATTGCTTATAATTTAGGATCGTGTAACGTGTGTTAGCGAAGCATGCTTCTAAGTAGAAAGATAGGACAATGCTATAACAATAATTATATTATAATTAAAATGAATTAAGAATATAAGGCATTTAATAAGTGCAAAGTATTTCTTAATAAAAGTACTTCCAAAAAATAACAGTGCGTCCAGTTATTTCGCTTGTCAGTTCTTGTTCGAAAATATCTCGTTGAAAATATTGTCGCGTGATTTATTTATAATATATACACATCGTGTATTTATCAGGTTGTCCCGTGTGTACCGCTGTCACCGCTGTACATATTGTCGACACGAGCCTCCGTTGTTTCCGTACCGGTGATCAACAGCGTTCTTCTCGCGTATGCGCCCACTTGGAGCGTATTTCACCGACAAGGGAATAATGCAGCTATACATTTCCTACACGAGTACATATATGTTTCTCGCGAGCCGCGAGTGCCTCTTCCCTCTTTTCACCGAAAAGACGATTTTGCACGCACGGTATATATCGACATGTCGAAGTCTTCCGTGTCTAGTTCCGCGAGAACTAACGCGCAACGCGTGCAAATTCGTTTGACGACCAACTCGCAGCTCGGCTGGGCCCCAACTTGGGCCCCAGCTGCGCGAAGAGATGCTCGTCCAGCGAATCGAGACGATTGGGCAGTTTGTCTGAATACGACCAAGTGTCGCACGTACGTGTTCAGAACAATGTCCATTCGCAAAAATGGCAAAAGTCGTTGATTCGCTTTCAGTAAGGGCAAACGTTGGAGAGGATGCGTAGCAAGTTGTGAAGAAAGAGAGAGAGAGAGAGACTCGACGATGTTTCGATTGGAAAGATTTGATCGAAACGCGAATGTAAAAACGGGGAATCGAAGAAGAAGAAGAAGAAGAAGAAGAAGAAGAATAAGGAGGAGCAAGGTGCAGCAAGAGAGTAAGCACCTCGACTTGGAGTCGAGTTCTTCGAAACGAAAATTGCGTAGTTGTCGCGAGCGGATGATTTGATGCGCACACTCCCGCGCGTTCCCTTTGTGTTATTTTCGTGCGGAATCGCCGTTCGAAGCTTTAAATAGGACCGTCTTTCCGACAAAGAAGGCAGTTTAAAACATCAATTCTACATGCTGGAGCATCGCAGAGCGTTCACCGTGAGTAAATAAAACCATGGACAGGATTTGCGAGGGGAAACGTCAAACGCGACACAGTTTTTACGATCACGTGGAATTTTGGAAAGACTGTCGCGTCGGTCGTGTTTTCTTTTTTCCACCTTGAGCGGTCGTGTCGTGTCGTGTCGCGTCGCGTCGCGTCGGCGTCTCGATGAAACAAATAATCGGTGAACCAACCAAATTTCCATTGACGATTGGTCGGCAAGCAGTGCGTTTCGACGTAGAACGAGAAGCGGTCGAGGGAGAGAATGAAAGAGAAACACACGTACGTATGCATGTGCACGGATATACGGACGTGTGTACGTACGCGGGTACAATTGTCGGTTGGATTGGTTGTTGGTTGGATGAGCACGAAGGGAAGGTGGAGCGGTGAGAAAAGTAGGTTAAGAAAGACGGTTCTCGATCGAGTCGATCGACGCGCTTCCGATATCATCGCCAAAATTGTATCGCCGCTTTGGCACGGTTTCGGACGCGGCGCGCGGAGCGACAGCGACAGCGACAGCGACAGCGACAGCGACGGCGACGGCGACGGCGACGTTTGACGAAACTGTCGAGATCGCGAGAGCGCGTTCGAACGAAGGAAGATCGTTGAGGAGAAGAATGGCTGATGATTCGTAAAGGCAGCCCAGGTATCGGCGGGGACGGCCATCTCCCCGCCGAAAGAAAGAAAACACGTCGATTCTACGAGGCTGCCCAAGCTCTTTAATCGTTGGTTAATCGTTGCTTTTTGTCGATTCGCACGGCAGATGCCTTCCGAGTGCATCGCCAATCCGTTGCAGCGAGAGCTGGCCGACGCTATAATTCGATTGCAACCGCTCGACGAGATACGAATCCTGCTGGCCTGCGGGGCAAAGGCAAACGAGCCGGTGACGCAGGGCTTGAGGCCGTTGCATTACGCGGTGTGGCAGAGGTACACGGAAGCGGCCCAGCTGTTGTTGGTGCGTGGCGCGGACATCGACGCGACCGACGAATGTGGCTACTCGGCGTTGCACCTAGCCGCCGAGCACGGTTACTTCGACTTGGTCAAACTGTTGCTCGAGCACGGTGCCAAAGTCGATCACAGACGAGAAACCGGAGAGCTCTTTCCAAGGTATTTCTACGCTCTCGTTTTTCCTTTCTCTCTCGTCTTTTTCCCCATCCTTCGTCTCGCCTCTCTCCCGTCTTTCTCTTTCCTTCCTGTCTCCTCTCCTCTCCCCTATTTTCCGCGTTCCTTCGCTCTATGCCGAGCCACGATCGCAATTGCACCGGTAGTAAATTGCGTCTATAGCCGATGCGTCGATGCGCGACTTCTCTCAACGAGAAACGAATCGCCGCGACGTCCTTGGAACGCGAGCCAGAGATCAATCCATAGCCTTCCATGCTACGGATATCTGTCTAGAAAGATTCAATTGCCACTGCTCGCTGTATACGCGCGGTAAACTGTTGGCCATTTATTTTTATCGATAGCTTGTCGAGAGACGTGGCGGGAAGGGGGGGGGCGGAGGGTGAGAAGCGAGGAAAAGAGAGACGGAAGGAGCAAGAGAGAGAATGGAACAAAATTTCCGAGTACAGAGGGTATATACAGTGGGGATGGAATCGCGACGAGCGATATAATGATAATCCGATGATACGACGTTGACGAGAAGAAAGATGACGAAAAATGACGCGTGCGATGATAATCTGCGCAGGACGACGCTGTGCGACGAACCGTTGCGACTCGCATTGAGAAATCGTCACGTCGAGGTGGCCAGAATACTGCTGGAGGCTGGCGCCAATCCGAACAAAAGGTACTTTTTCGGCTCGGAGATCAATCTGGTGTCGCCGTTGGACCTGCAATGCATGGAGTTGTTGTTGGCGTTCGGGGCGCAGCCGAACACGCGGGATCGCGCGGGCCTCACGCCGTTGATGAAAGCAGCGAGGCTGCCACAGGTAAATCGGTCGGGAGAGAAACGAAACGAAACGAAACGAAACGAAACGAAACGAAACGAAACGAAACGAAAACCAAGCGATTCGAACGGCGATGATAATGTTGGATGATGGCAGGGCATAGCTTCGGTGCTGCTTCTGCTGAGCTACGGGGCGGACGTCAATTCGATGGCGGACGCGAGACACGACTACCGGACGGTTCTGCATTACGCGATTCTCGGCGGTGATCCGACGGTGATCGATCTGCTGTTGAAGCAAGGGGCGCGGCTCGATCTTGGCCCTGAATATCAGAAGCCCACGGCTCTCGATCTGGCCATTTTGAAAGGAGATCCGTCGATCGTTCAAACGCTGTTGGAATCGGGTGAGTTCACGCTCGTAAGTTCGTAAGTTTGCTTGTCTCTCATGGCCGATACCACCTGCCTGTACGTACGTGTGTATGTCGTGCCTGTGCTTTAAGGTTTCTCAATTGTTTCTTAAACCGGCGACTGATTTTGATAATTAAAATTCCATTTCGAACTTAGGTGCCGACGTGAACGCCACCTCGCCGATCATCGGATCGCCGCTTCACGTCGCTTGCGCGGACAACATTCCAAACCGACTGGAGATTCTGTCGATGCTGCTGGAACGAGGAGCGGACCCGAACCTTGTTATACGAAGCGACGAAGGTCCCGCGTTGCGGCCGGTACTCGCCGAGTACGTCGCTTCGAACGAGAATCCCTCGGTCGAGGTGGTGGCCCTGTTGCTGAAATACGGGGCACGAGTCGTCATTAAGACGCAGTTCCGCGACCCTCACGGCATACTCAACTCCCTTCAAAACACCGCGGACAAGCCACGGCTGCTCAAGGCGTTGCTCGAAGCGGCCGAGAGTTTCGATCCCTGCATGATTCGAAGATCGAGCAGCTTGACGGACGCGCAGAAAGCTCTTGTGATGGAAGCGGCACGGACACCGTTGCCCTTGACTCATCAGGCCAGGCTGATTGTTCGCAAACTATGCGGCACCAAGTTGCCCAAGATTGTTCGTAAACTGCAGTTGCCTCAATCGCTGCATCGTTATCTTCTCTACGATTTCCACTGATCGTCGTCGTTGGTCCTCTTGACCGTCGTTGGTGATCCAGTTAACTCGTCGTCTCGCCGTGGCGTTTGGTTCGCGAACCAAATCGGTGTTATTTCTCCTCTTCGTGTTTGATCCGTCACCCTCGTCGCTTCCTTCGTCCACAAAAAAACTCTGTCTCGGTTTCACAGAGATTTCTCTAGTATCGCCGTTTCGATGCCCGATCTGGCATATTTCGCAGCGAATGTGCTTGACAATCGCTTCCAGCGTACACGCCAATGATCCTTGGTCCATCACCTGTTGCCCCTTTGATCAAAATTGCGAAAAATTATTTTCTTACTACCTATTTATTTTGTTTGAGATCAACTTTTGTTTTAAAATATGTCTCATATATATATATATATATATATATATATATGTGTGTGTATTTTTTTTTTTTTTTTTTTTTACTTACTCTCAATTGTCCCGTTCCCATCAGCGACTCATCCACGACATAAATTTCCAAGTAAAATAACCATCATTGGCGTTTACGTGAACAATGCAACTGACTCTGTGTATACGCGTATATGCACGCAGGCGTTTTTATCCATGTACGTACATCTGTTATAATATATATACGTACACGTATTTTGTATACTTGTAACGCTGGATAAAATTCAATAGACTCTCTGAAATATCATCTCCACGATCTTTCCACATTTCCATGTTTGTATGCGCGTTATAAAGAATCCAACGTGTTTCAACGATTCGAACGATAAATGCACACATGATGCAATATATTTGCGGGTAAAAGCAAAAGCATGGCGAAGCTATGAGAATGCTTGAACAATTCGAAAAATGGAACGGAACGGAATGGAACGAAACGAAACGAAACGAAACGGAACGGAACGGAACGAAATGGGATTTGGACCAGAGTATAAAGAAAGGACGTCAGGCGAAAAATGATTGAGAGAGGGCCAAAGAAATACCATATTCGAGTCTGATCGAGAAATGATAGATACAGAGATTGCAACGATTAAGCATTGAAACGCGCGGAATTTGGCAATGTAACGTCGACTCGTTCTCAGCTGCCTCATCTTACCCTTTCTCGTTTCATCCTAGAAATAGTAACCTCGATACGCGGCGAGGTTGACCCACGTCAAAGCATTGGCAATCGTTGCGTCAGTGTGGAGATTAAGAGTACAAACGCGCGCAATTAATGAATTAATGCCAATATTCAATGTACTTTTCCTTTTTTCTTTTTCGTCTCTTGCAACTTTCTCAATAGGTATACGCACACGTATCACGCACACATACGTATCAACCTGTATGCAATTACTTGTTAAACTAACGAACGAAAGATGGCAATTATTTGGTGGCATAATTTTGCTCCCTTTGTCAAATGTCTCGAAAGTGTTGGGAAAACAGGAGAATCACGTATGCATGCTTGTAATATGTAATAAACATGTACATACAGGTATGTACATATAATCGTACACCTATTGCAGTGATATCGTAAAACGTTGAAAAAAGTGGTAAAGTTTTAAACTATGTGCAAGCGTACGCAAGTTTGATAAATTTGTCTTCGCATTGATCGTGCACGACTTTGGTTCGACCACGATTTAAATCCGAGACTTTATCGATTATCAAGACTAAAATTTTATTTAAATACATAATTCATAACTTTAATTGCGATTTATTTATATTTTATGTATTTGTCATGTTTCATATCGCATTACGATGCGAATATACGTGATACACGATACACGTGTACGTACGATACATATATAGGAATTAAACGAAAGATGGTTGCTGCTGAAACGAGAAAAATATTTGTTCCATCTGTACACGTAAATTTTTTTCTCATCATCATCATCCTCCTCCTCCTCCTCCTCCGTACGTACGTACGTACGTACGTACATGTAGTTGAATCTTTGTAAATTTGTAGTATTTTTTGTAATCACGAATCTACATTTCTTGCAGTCACATAACATGTGCGTTATGTAAATGTATGCGCATTTAATGATACAAATTGTTAAATGCATCGTTATATTTCATCGTCGTCGTCGTATAAAAGGAAGTGATGCAGACTGTGCATATAAGTATATACGTAATTTGGGTATGCACGTGTAAAGTGAATAAAGAAACTGTAGAAATGAAATCGACGATGCGAGCGACTGTGCCGAATCGAGATATCGATTCACGCCGGATCGAGTCGATTTAAAGCGACACCGTCGCTAATCGAAAACGAGCGTAGAGCGTAGAGGCTGGCAGGAATGCTGTCAAGAATATGGTGGACGAGTCGTAAGATGGTCAACGACAAATAGTTGCGACGACTACGAGAGGAATAACGTTGTATCTAAGGGAAGAAAATAAGAAAGAAGGAGAGGAGGAAAACGGGGCAGAGGGGAGTGCGCGTTGAATGGTAGACGGTGGGCCAGAGTGATAGAACCAGGCACGAGAATGGCTGTCAGGGCGCTGCTTGGACCTTCTATACGCTTCAACAGATTATCAAGTGGACTGTGGAACGAGAGAGCTGCCAACAGGATAGCTGTTTTGGTCAACGTCGAGAGGTGAGGTCGTCAGCGTGACTAGATTTTAACTTTTGTCAAAGACGTTTCTATGTTTGGTTACATAACGATATCATAACCTATAAGAAACACCCTTCAACACGTAGACTTGCAAAGTAAGCACTGGAAATATTGCAGCCAACGACGAGATGCGCATAAATGGTATCCAGACGAATCCGATTGGGAGTACGTACGACAAAGAGAGAAGACCACCAAAGTGTTTGCGCCTGACAACTTGTGGCCTTACTTAAAGGCGGAGAAGTTAAATCAACCTTTGGATGACTGGAAACCTCCACCGCCGCCAGAATTGCGAAACGTAGTGATCAACTTTGGTCCTCAGCATCCAGCTGCACACGGAGTATTACGACTGTTACTTGAAATGGATGCCGAGTACGTGATGCGTGCAGATCCCCACATAGGTCTTTTACATCGAGGCACGGAGAAGTTGATCGAGTACAAAACGTACATGCAAGCTTTACCTTACTTTGATCGTTTGGACTATGTTTCCATGATGTGCAACGAACAGTGTTTCTCCATTGCTATCGAGAAATTGTTGAACATAGAAGTACCCTTACGAGCAAAATATATCAGAAGTAAGTAATATTTATGGAATAAAACTCGTGTAGAGTGTATGTGTAGAGTCGATGAAAAATGAGAGAGAGAGAGAGAGAGAGAGTAAGTAAATGTTTAAAACCGAATGTTTATGTATTTTAGCTTTATTTGCCGAGATCACAAGAATCCTGAACCATTTGATGAACATTGGAACGCATGCCCTCGACATCGGTGCTATGACACCATTTTTCTGGTTGTTTGAAGAACGAGAGAAGCTGATGGAATTTTACGAACGCGTGAGCGGTGCTCGCATGCACGCGGCTTACATTCGTCCGGGCGGTGTTTCTTTGGACATGCCATTGGGTTTGATGGACGATATATACCACTGGGCCTCGCACTTTGCGGAACGTTTGGACGAAGTGGAGGACATGTTGACGGAAAACAGATTATGGGTGGCACGTACGAAAGATATCGGTGTAGTAACGATACAGCAGGCGTACGATTGGGGATTCAGCGGCGTAATGTTGAGGGGTTCCGGAATAAAGTGGGATTTGAGGAAGGAACAGCCTTACGACGCGTACGATTTGGTCGAGTTTGACGTTCCAATCGGCGAAGCCGGAGATTGTTACGATCGGTAATGAGAGAATGGCAATAGAAGAGCACGGGGATTGCTGGACGCGGCAAACCTTTCTGTTTCTTTCCTTTACCTTTGTAACGACGGATCGTTGATCGTTGACCATTTCGCTTCTCGTTTTTAGATACCTGTGCCGCATGGAGGAAATGCGTCAATCGTTGCGAATCATTTACCAGTGCTTGAACCAAATGCCAGAGGGCGAAGTAAGGGTCGACGATGCGAAAATCGTACCACCTCGGAGGGAGGAGATGAAAACCAGCATGGAAGCGTTGATACATCACTTCAAGCTGTACACGCAGGGATTCCAAGTGCCACCTGGAGCCACATTTACCGCGATCGAGGCGCCAAAGGGAGAATTTGCCGTCTATCTCGTTAGCGACGGTAGCAGCAGACCTTACAGATGCAAAATCAAGGCACCGGGATTTCCTCATTTGTCAGCTCTGCGCCACATGGGTCTACGGTGCATGCTCGCCGATGTTGTAGCCATTATCGGTACTTTGGACGTGGTATTCGGTGAAATTGACAGATAAATTGTTTACATTGTTGTATTTATCGTTAGATGTATCTCGTACGTAGAAGAAAATTTCGCTGATAGTGTCGTGCTATCCCGTTGCCGTTTGTGGCCAACGTGAGAAATGAGCGCGTATTCGCACGCCCGCGCGAGAGAAGAGGAAGAGAAATAAAGCGTACTCGTTGTCGTTTAGGTCGAAACGTTTGGTGGTATGTTGATCCCTCGCACTGTTGCCTGTTCACACATACACACTTGTAGCTTTAATTTTTTAGCAAAAATTAAAGTGAAAAGGACGCGAATGACGGGCGAGGAGTTTTGAATGACGGTTCGAAAAGGCAGAGAGGCTGGAGAATTCACTCGGTAGCACGAGCACACGGACGAAGCAGTAACGCTTATTCATTATAGTTATTTGTAGCGTGGACGACGTTGTTTGTCATTTACGTAATATATTTGAAGAAGCACGATTCTGCGAATAATCTAACATTATCACGGTCATTTGCAGGTTGCAAAGAGATGTCCGGAAATGTCTTTCCATTCCCACGAAATTACAGAGATTAGTTTCCAATCAAAGGGTCAAGGCGTTCGTTATTCGTGATCCCGAGCAAGGGCGGAACGTTCGCTACGCAATTATTCGATGGCAGTTGCATACTCTTTCGCACCGATGAATCTAACGATGTTTCGTTTCTTCTCTCGCTTGCGCGTTCTTCTTCTTCTTCTTCTTCTTCTTCTTCTTCCTCCTCCTCCCATTTACTGGCTCGAACTCGCTTGCAATAAGATTCCACGGTTTTTTCTTTCTTTTTTCAGTCGATGACATGAAAACGCATTATTATTAATAATATTCAGAATTATTCTCACGATACGTGTAATTAACTTTGAGAGTTATTCTTTTCGTTGCACTTAATTATCGATTAGATTATTAGAAAACGATCGATAACGACCGGGAATGAGTGCAATTAAAATTATTTACGGACGTTGTCGTCGTTGAATCGATACGAGCGCGACTTTTTAATGAAAATATGCAAGTTTTTTTTTTTTTTTTTGTAACGTACCGGATGCGTAAGAAAAAGCCAATTATCTAAGCGAGCGATCGATATTGGGTGCAATGGTACAAACATTGGCATCGAATATACTTGCAAATGGATGGATCGAACGTAATAGGTTGACAACAAATGGTGTATTGGTGGAAAGAAGAATAACGTAACGTGGAACGAAAATGTGGGGCGAAAAGGAGGAACATAGATGATACGATGAGCGTGAAGTGTCAAAGACGAAACGAGAGGTGAGAAGAAGAAGAAAAAGGAAAAGAAAAAAAAATGTCGAACGAGAGGGAGAAAAATGAATTGGTATAATCGAGTGTGGTGAGAGAGACGGGAGAGCATGGATGGACGTGTAGCAGAAAGGTGGAAACGAGGGGCGCGAGTGAGCGTGTGATGGATGAAGGGAGAGGGAGTGAGAGTGAGAGCGAGCGAGCAAGGGAAAGAAAGAGAGGGAAATGGAGGCAAAGGTAATGCGGAGACAAGGTGGAGTGGGAAAGAGTAGAGCGGAACGGAAAGAGAAACGAAGGAAAGAGCCGATGAACGGAGAAGAAACAAAGAAGGAGGAGAGCGGAGAAGTGGAAAAGGAGGTGGGGCAATGATAAATCGTTCACCTGAACTGCGTGCCTGCCGTTCCAGGATCCAGTGGGATGGTAAAAGGAGTAGTACGTGGTAAACGTTGGTCGAGTGTCGAGTCGCTGGTTATCGCAGCGCAGTGTATCGGCTGACCTCGTAGCGAGCGAGCGAGCGAGCGTGCGTGCGTGCGTGCGTTTCGATTCGAACAGCGTAACACAGATTTCCGCTCGATTTCGCCCGAGAGATTCCACGGACGCGGATTAACTGTGCACTCTGTCAGGTTTGTCCGCGATTATCACCGCACGCGAGTGTGCGTGCGTGCGTGCGTGCGTGCGTGCGTGCGTGCGTGCGTAGTCGTCGTCGATCGTTGTTGCAAGCTCGATCGAAGCTCGATCCGTCTTCTCGCGGGGCCGTTTTGATCTGGAGCGCGTGCACGCGTGCGCTCTCTTTCTCTCTCTCTCTCTCTCCCGCGTTTTTCGACGCAAAGAGCCGA
Source organism: Tetragonisca angustula (assembly GCA_036937485.2). Taxonomy (NCBI): domain Eukaryota; kingdom Metazoa; phylum Arthropoda; class Insecta; order Hymenoptera; family Apidae; genus Tetragonisca; species Tetragonisca angustula. Next base: position 54,506 of record JAWNGG020000386.1, on the reverse strand, counting down.
TCGAACACAGACACACGTCGAGAGTAGATTGAAAGAAAAGAGCGGTTCGCGCACAGCTCGGGCAGCGCGAGGAAGAGAAACAATCGTGGCCGATGGTGGCGTACCGTTGGTCGCGCGTTGATCCTAGGTATCGGCAGCGTAATGACATCGTATTAACTGTGGCGTGGCTAGAGAAAGGTGAATCGTAGTAATAGTCTGACCGCGTAGTTGGCGGTGTCGATCGTCTCGGGGCCCCGTGCAACGGACGTGAAGCGGTATCGTTAGTTGGCTGGCGTTCGTTGACGCACCGCCAGTGGCACACTTGTCGCTTGGAAAGGAGAATAGACTTTCTCCTTCTCGTCGTTCCTCGTACCACCGCCACCTTTCGTCTCGCTCTTCCATAGGAAGCATCTACAGCTCTCGAGCTCGGGGCTTGCACGTCGACGACGAACGAGAGTGACAGCGACAGCGACAGCGACGACGACGACGACGACGACGACGACAAAGACGAAGACGAGGACGAGGACGAGGACGACGTGGGTGTCGAGAGCGAGGACGAGAACGAGGACGAGAACGAAAACGAGGACAAGGAGTAAAGCTAGAAGGAAAGTCCGTCCGAGGAGGAAAACTAGAACGTGAAGAGGTGAAAAAAGACATTCACGCGCGTGAGTAGATCGCGGTCGCGGACAAAACGAAAAGAAAAGGGAGGAGACGTGAAAAACAAAGGCACGATCGGGAGAAAAGAGAGAGAGAGAGAGAGAGAGACTAAAGTCGTGCAGTGATTCGATCGATTGGTTGAGGATTCCCATCGATAATAGACGGATAATTCATCGAGGATCGGCGAACAGAAGATATTTCTGGTGTATAGGGAGCCGGGAAGCCGAGTCGAGAACGAGAAGAGAAGAGCAGAGAGTGGCACTCGGTCGTAAAAATCAAGATGAGAGTACATCGTGGAATTTGCGCGAAACTTCAAGGAGGATTCCTCAGGCGATGGTGTAAGTAATCGCGCGGCGGTGTTTGAACGTTTGAAAGAAGGTCGAAATTGAAACCGACGGGGAAACGGTTTGTCCGCTGGTTGGTGGCGATCGCGCGTTGCCGTTTCGTACGACACGAGCTGGGTAGGGGGCGAGAAAGAGGCGGAGGAGAAGAAGAAGAAGAAGAAGAAGAAGAAGAAGAAGAATGAGTAGGAGGAGGGGGGAGGGGTTACGTTAACGAGATGGTTAAAGACGTTACCGGCGCCATAAACGCCCGATACGTTTTTAATTTCATTTGGTGAACGCGTCGTCTTGTACGCTTGCTTGGCCAGCGTGATGATTCATCACGCGCCTCGGCTCTCGAATATCGGGTCGAATTAAATTGGCTCGAGTCGCGCGCAGTTGGCGAGTTTGAATGAAATTTCCGGAGGAGAGAAAGAAAAAAAAGGAAAAGAAAAAAAAAGGGACAAAGACGAGGAGGAAGGAGCAGAAAGAGAGTCGAATCGATGGGCAAGAGAAAGAGAAAAGAGAAAAGAGAAAAGGAAAAAACTCGATCGCGACAATGAAAATTTCGCAGATGCGAGCACGAGACAACGTCGCCGTTGTTTCACTTTCACTCAAAGACCGCGAGTTTCGAACGCGAGCGTCCTGTGGCGGCGGTTTATTTACTCACGTTGGGGCACGCGTACAATGCAACGCGGGCCGAGAGAAACGGAGAGAAGGGAAGGAAAAAGATCCGTATCGCGTCGACGCGTGTCGTTTTCCTCGGAATCGGAAAGCAAATTATAGCAATAGAGAGAGAGAGAGAGAGAGAGAGAGAAAGGTACGGCAATCATCGGCGATGACGTCGAAGGATACGTCGTTATGTCAAGGCGTTCGATTTCCGCGTCTCGATCTGCTCTGTCCCGTCGTCGTTCCACCGGTTACGCAATTTTCTGACACAGTTTCCGTTCGCGCGCACATACAGCGCCGGGGTTCGTTGAGAATTTTCCGACGCGGCTGCGACGCGTCGACGATATTCGACGACGGCGATGAAACGAGAGCCGGTGGTTGAGAAATCGAGTCGAGTCGAATTTGCTAGTTGGTCTCGTCCGTTGGTCGCAAAGCCTTCCGAGTAAGAGCAGGAAGCGTACGAGCTTATATAATAAGCGCGAGTAGCGGTCGGCGAGTACAGGTAAGTGCGTTACATGTGCATATGTATGTATGTACGTGGATTCGAAATTTTCAGAGTCGAAAGGGGGATTACGTGGGACGAGACTCTGTTCGACGGCTACTGGGTAGGTAATCCGAGTTTTCGCTCGCAATCAGCGGCGGAGGACAACCAGTTTGACAAACCGTTCCAACGCGAGTACCTGTTTCATCGATCGATTTGCTCGCGAACGAAACGTGACGCGATACACACACGTTGGACCTGCGGTTAAAACAAAACGAGAGGGGAAGAGAGAGAGAGAGAGAGAGGGGGGGGGAGGAGAATGGAATAAAGCAAAGGAACGAAATAAGATAGGACGTTGGCGCGTAGTGTCCACGAGAGGAGGATTCCATCAACGCTCGTTACACCGTTGCCGGTGAGGCGGGCGCGTTGCATTCCTTCTGATTTACTTGAATTAGTAGCGGACGATGGCAGCGAAGGGGAGGAGGCTGGAGCAGTTGGATGCGTGAGCGGGTAATCAATGGTTGGATAATGGCTGGTCGATGATCGATGGTCGATGGGAGCGTTGGCTCGATAAGGTGGCTCGAAAGATGGATGGAAAATTTAGAGGACGTGACGCCGCGGTGTGTGTGTGTGTACACACGCACACACACACACACACACACACACACACACACGTATTCCGATGTTACGACGTGCGCGGACAGCGGCGGGAAATTGCATTGGAAATCGGGTGCAATCGGTCGCCGATTGATCGAAAGGGGAGCGGCCGCAACACGCTCAAAGTACGTTTACTCTCGCGGCGAAGGTGAACCGCTCTCGCAGGAACGCGGCGCGACCTACGAAATTACATTCTCGCCTCGATTTTGCCGTACGTTGCGTAAAACGTGCGAGCTTTTGCGCTGCGCTGCCGTGATTTGTACGCACTCGGATTTGCCGATCAGCGGGATCGCGCTTTCACCCGAGCGCAATTTCTTCCACGTTACGCACAGGATTCGTGCGCAACGTGGCGCGCGCGCCGCTTGCCGAAGCGGCAAGGTATGCGAGCGCAACTAAGAAACGAACGACGTCGTCGATGGTAGCTCGAGTAGCGCTCCGATGGAGTAAAAAAGAAAACGGCGCGTGACAAAACAACGCGTGATTACCAACGGGGGAAATAGGGCAGAGCTGTGGTCTCCGCGGCCAAGGGATTTTCCAAAAGCCTTTTGCCTTTCTCTCTTCTGCGGTCCTCCTTTCCATCGGAAACGTGATTCTTCCACCGTTCGTATTTCTCCATTACCGAATCAACGATGTTGCGCAAGGAGATTCGTGACGCGTGAAAATCTGCAACTCGCGTCCCGCCATATTTTCCCAATAATCTCGAGATAGAGATACAGAGAGAGAGAGAGAGAGACTCGTGTCTTGACGATGGCTGATCTTCAGTTTCTGGTAACAATAGCAACAAAGTTTCTGCGAGAAATGTACCTTTGCAACGCAGATAACGCGTACGTACAGGTATGGATGCCGCGATGGCCCCGGTCGAAACATTGTCCGTGAACGCGAGGTTGCGTCGCTGGAGAAACGAAATGGCCGCTGGAAAGACGTTTAACGAGCATCTTCACGGCCGGTGAATCGTCGTTTTTAGATGGTCGGAAGCCGGTAACACGGTAATGAGAGCATCAAGTGGACGATCGCGTCGCGCCGCGTCCGTGTGTGAGTACGACGGTAACACGCGAGCCGTGTGTCGTCGCCTTGGACATTTCCACATTGGCGCGATGACCGCCAACTCGCGCCAACCAAGAATTTGTCGACGACGATTCAAGGCCTGAGAAAGAGGGGGGGGGGGCGTACGTGCGTCGGCTTTTGAAATTTAAAAACCGTCGAAAAGGCTGAGAGTTTTGTCCAATAACTCTCTCTGTAACTTCGACTCTGAAAGTTCGACTCCGCGAGGTCACACGATGCTTCTAAACCACGACGCGGTGGATTCTCCAAGGATTTTGCAAGGTCGGAACGCGTGACGTTTGTAAATCGTGCCTGGCATATCCGATGCGTGTCTCGGTCGAGAGCACTCTGACGTTTCTCTTTGGGCGACAAATCGATCGAGTTGAGCCGGTCGCCGTCGGTTCGAGGTCAAACTTCTCGTCACAAACTTCTCCTCCGTTTTGATCGTTCGCGGCGATCGAACGAAGAACGAAGAAGAAGGAGAAGGAGAAGAAAGAAAAAAAAAGAAAAAAAAAAGTAGGACCGGCCGCAGCGAGCGTTTCGAAGGTCGTGCCCCCTTCCCCCCCCCCCCCCTCGCCGCTCGTGTGCCACAAACTTGGCTTCGCGCTACGTGGATTGAAAAATTAACGTGGCAATGGGGAATCGGCGCGTTTCGCAATCGCCGCGACAGATCGCGTTTCGCAAAATCGTTTCTCGTTTCGAGAGCTCGAACGAGCGCGACGCGTTTCAGCGCGAACGAGTGACGAATCGAGGTGTCGGTCGGAATCGGGATCGAGGATATCCGGGATATCGTCCGGCAACGGCAATGAGCGGTGAGTGTTTGCGATTTTTCGTTCGAGCGCGAGAAAAATTGATATAAAAGAATCGCGACTCGAGCGGCCTGCTTCTCCCTTTGTTTCTTTCTTCTCTCTTTCTCTCTCCTTCTTTGATCGATGCTACTGCCTCGCGTCTACTCTGATCGTCCTGATCGTTTCGATCTTTCTGATCGTGCAGGGGCAGCGGTGGCCATCGGGGCGTTGATGATCATCGTGGCGGCGATTTTGGCGGCGATTTTCCCAAAGCTGGTCGACGTGCTGCTCAACAGAGAGATCGCCCTTCGAGACGGCGGCCGTACGTTCAACTGGTGGCGAGAGCCGCCGGTGTCGCCCCGACTCAGCATATACATCTACAACGTGACGAACGCCGACGAATTTTTAAACGACGGCGAGAAACCGGCGTTGCAGGAGCTCGGCCCGTACGTCTACGTGCAGCACTGGGAGAAGGTCGACGTGCAGTTCCACGACAACGACACGTTGTCGTACAAGCTGAGGAAGGAGTTTACATTCGCACCGGTGAGTCTTCCTTCCCCTTGTGTCGTTCCGAGCCTGAATCGCGCACTCCCCGACTCCTACGAGAGAGGAGAGTGCGTTGGGTTTGAACTGTTGCGTTTCGTAACTTGCCGCCTAAAAATAATGGAAAAATGTCGTACAAATACGTGTCCTATCCGTCTTTGTTTACGAGATGTAACGAATCTTATAAACAGAGCAAACTCTGACAAGCCAGTTTTACCAGGGATGGTACGTTCAATTTTCGTAATAATCACGATTGGGACGAAGATGGCCCACACGCATTATTTTGCGCATTCGAGACATCAACGCCAGTTTAGTTTAAACGTACGGGCAGGAATAATTAAGGATAAATTTTTTATTGGACCTTTTTTTTCCTCGATGGGAAACTAACAGGGCACGTTGGTTTGTTTGAGCACGCGTTTACACGAAATATTAGAGCAAGTTCCGATCGATATTGGATCGTTCGTACGCGGTTCATGCACGATGGAGCGTTTTAGCCGAGTGGCTAGGCAATTTTTAAATCGACGCTTTGCAAACGAATGGATCGGCCGTGTCGCGCGTGAAGGGCCTGCTCGTTCTCCGGATTTGTATCCATTAGATTTTCACTTGTGGCGACGTTTAAAATCTATCGTACGCGCAACGTCGATTCAACATGCTGAAACACTACGAAACAGAACAGAGCAAGGCTTCCGACAAATTCGAGAGACACCAGGACCGACCGAGAGAAGAGTAACCAGATGAATGACAAGACGCGTGCAGGCTCGTCTTCAAACGCAAGGTGGCCGTTTCGTGCGTCGTTTGTAAAAATAATTGAAACAGAAAGTTCGTTGTATCTCGCAAACGAAGACAGACGGGACATGTATTTATATATATATATATGACTTTTTCCCCATTATTTTTAGGCGTACAATCCGAACCCGAAGTGGGTGCCACAAGTTACGAAACACCCTGTACAAAGTGTCGCGTAACTGGTGGTGATTCAAAGTGGAGAAACTGCGTAAAAAATGTAGAGTGAAATTTTTTCATACCAAGCCTCTGTCCCGAGAAAAATGGCTTTGAACGTTTATCGATCACGCGCGTGCACTTGATCAAGATCCAACTCAATTGTCGAAAGACATTCCTCTCGAAAGTCCTGGGAAATTTAATTTACCAAACAAGATGGAGCATCGTCGCGTCTCAGTCGTAAAGTTGGGAAACTTTTTTAAACGAAAGCTATCAATGTTGGATCGGCCGCGTTGAAAAAGAATATCTGGATTTTTACTTGACTACGACGGGGTCGTGTCAAATCTGTAGTGTGTCTTAGCGACGTAAAGCGAACGTTGAACGATCTTTCGAAAGAAGATGAGTTGTTACAGCGTTTGCAACTACGAAACAACACATTGGGAAATGTTCGTAGAGCAACGAATTTTTAAGTTAGAAGAGAAAAAGAAAAAATTGGTAAAGAGTAGACCCTTCCTCCGTGTCCTCGCGTGCAAACGTTTGTGTATATATTTTATTTTCAGCCTCTTTGGCCTTGAAATCGACTTTGGCTTTTACATTGCACATTTCACATTGCATTTATCCTAAATTTTACGTGTTGTGATATATTTGCATGTTAGTTTTGTATCCTATTCTGCTTTATCCTACGTACTTGTATTTGTCTCAACATGCTATTCTTTTGTCTACCCAAGTATCTTAGCCCAATTCTTTCATTTTATTTCACGTTTGTTTCGTTGCTCGCTTCTTCTTGGACCTGCCTTGTCTCTTCTTTCTCTTCTCCCTGTCTCTCTTTATCGTTCTTTCTCCTTTCTATTCGCCTAAGCCACTTTTACCGCCTTCTTCCACTCAGTACTGACTTCCAGACTTGCATTTGTTGTCCCCGTCTCTCTACAGTCTCTCCACAGTCTCTCCAATGCTCCAACGTTCCCTCCCCATTCTCGCACAATTGACATTTCCGGTTCTTCTGTGCTCGTCCAAAATTTACTTTCATTTCCTGGGGTGCCGCATCTTGCTCTGGCTGTCACCTTCTGCTCTCAATTTTTCCTTCTCTCCTTCAGGCATTTTGGTAGTTTTCCTGTTACCAGATACTTGTACTTTCAATTGTATCTCGTCTTCTGAATTCTGGTATTTGGTATTTTCTCTCCACAATTGTTCTGCTCCTGTCTGGCTAACGCCACGTGTTTCGTTGCATCTTTCATGCACTCTTGGACAATTCCTCCCTCTCTTTCTCCTTCTATCCTTCTTTCATACGCTCTACCGCTCTTTTTGCCAATATAATCTTCAGTTTCTCTCGTTTCGTTTCCTCCATGATTACACGGTGTCCTGACGTCCAGACCAAGCGTCCGTTCAATATATTTCCTCTCCAATTCCGCTTTTTCCGTCCATCCTCCCCATACTTTTGCTCCATAGGCCAGGATTCCCACGACTAGACTGTCGAATATCTTCATTCTCCTTCCATAATCGTCTCAAAACATTCTCTCTCTTCCGATTCCCCGTGCATGCCTCATTGCCACATTCGCCTTCTTTGCCACGTATTTCGTGCCACGTTGTTCATTGTACTTGCCGTTGCACTTGAGTTATCCCAGATATGTGAATTCTGTAACCAGTTCTACTGCCTTACCTTTCCAATTCCATGTCTCTTTCATTTTCCTTCCCCCCCCCCCACACCTCTCCGAAAACCACCATCATCTTAGACCTGCTCTCAGCTTTTTCCTGTCTAGACGTTTCGCCAGCCTTCGCGTCTCTTTCCTTTGTCTCTTTTCCTTCGTTCGCCCGCGCACGAGAGTGTCGAAAACAGTTTCTTTGCCTAGAATGTTGACAAACGTTGGTGGAGCGTAACAACGAGAATCTTGATCGAGTGCGCGCGTTAAACACTCGACATAAACACTTGACACAGTCATTTCGGGAACGGAGCTTGGTACGAAAAAAAAAAAAAAAAAATTTTACTCATGTTTTTCGTGTCGGAATCGCCACCTTGCCGCTCGTTCACCACCGGTTACGCTACGTGACCTGTAGACACATGTGCACATGTACCGCGTGTAGAGGGGGTGGGGAGCTTACGTTGCGTCGTAATTTCTGGCTTGGAGCAGAGGAGATTGCCGCGGAGAGTGAGTTTGCTCGCGCGATGTGACGTAACTGGCGTCGCTGTGCACAGGTAACGATCAACGCGCCAAGTTGAGCAAGACGCGGCGATATAGCGGAGCGACGCGTTTCCGCGAATTATAAAAGCAAAGGCAGCACGTAAAAGCGAGGGGGATAGAGAGCGATAGATGCTGCGAAGGATGGTCTGCCGGCGCGCACGAAGCGGCCTTCTTTCTCAGCATTGTTACTCGTTGCGGGCAACGCAACGATGTGGGTCGGCACGTAGTAACCGAGTGCGAACGATCGAACAATACGTTTGACGGAGGTAACGTTCGCACGAGAAAGGAAGCGGCCCTGTCAGCTTCGTTTGTCCGATCTTGAGGAAAGTCGACTCGTTCGCGACGCACACGCACACAGAGAGAGTGTGTGCGTGTGTGTGAGACTCTGGACGATGATTTTGCAGGAGTTGTCGGTGGGCACGGAGGAGGATCTGGTGGTGGTGCCGAACGTGCCGATGCTCTCGGCGACCAGCCAGTCGAAGCACGCGGCGCGTTTCCTCAGGCTGGCGATGGCCTCGATCATGGACATACTGCGGATAAAGCCGTTCGTCGAGGTGTCGATCGGCCAGCTGCTCTGGGGCTACGAGGACCCGTTGCTCAAGCTGGCCAAGGACGTGGTCCCGAAGGAGCAGAAGCTGCCGTACGATCAGTTCGGCCTGCTGTACGGGAAGAACGGCACGATGCCCGACTGGTTCACCATCTTCACCGGTCAGCGAGACATCGGTAAATACGGGATCGTGGACAAGTGGAACGGAAAGAGCAGCCTCGGCCACTGGACCGCGCCGGAGTGCGACAGCGTGGCCGGCAGCGACGGCAGTATCTTTCCGCCGCCCATCACCAAGCAGACGGTGCTCAAAGTGTTTGACAAGGATCTTTGCAGGGCGTTGCCCCTGGTCTTTAAGGTGAGGCAACCTTTGCGACCGTGGACGACGTCAGCAAAAAAGGGAGGGGGAATGCATCATCCCCTTCCTTCCAACGTTCAAAGTCACGCACGATACGATACGATACGATACGATACGATACGATACGATACGATACGATACATTTCGTGGACGATCGGTTTCAGGAAGAGGTGACCACCGCCGGTGGCGTTCCCGGGTACAGGTTCGTCCCGGCCAAGGACGCGTTCGCCTCTCCCAGCAGATTGGAGTCGCAGCGATGCTTCTGCCCGGCGGGTCCACCGTGCGCTCCCGAGGGAACATTCAACGCCTCCCTCTGCCTCTACGATTCCCCGGTGTTGCTCAGTTTTCCGCATTTTTACCTTGGTAAGACCATGGCGCCGCCAAATACCCACCCTCTCTACGCTCGTACGCTCGTACGCTCGTCTGTTTATAGTTGTGTATACGCCACCGTCCACAAGTCACCGGACACTGTGACAAATTGAGGCACGGGCAATTACATTCGATGAAATATCCTCCTATTTTATGAAACGAAACTACTACTTATCGCACACGTATAATATCTGGAATACACGTGCGTGTCATACAGTTTGTGTGTGAAACATCTTACCAGCAAGTATATAATTTATCTTGTATCTCTGTCTCGCCGATATATATTCCGCCTCAACTAACCGTGGCATTCTTTTGATTGCCTTTAATTCTATCGATATTTCGGCATGAATTCCTTTCCACGAGTCTTTTGCCGATTTTGGACACGTTTTCCCAAGTCTTCTTCGTCCAATTCATCCCATAATTCTTCGATTGGATTTTTTAAATATATATACTTGACCTAATATAAAATAAACTTGACCATCTGATTCTTTATAGCTTTGGGAAACTGAAGCTATTTTCTAACTTTTAAGATTGTAGACGTGTTGGAGCTATTATCTGAGCAAATGGCTCGTGGACGAAATATAATTTTTCAGCCAGGAAGAAACCTAATCTTAAAGGTTAAAAAATACCTTGAGTTTCCTAAAACTATAAAGAATCAGATGGTCAAGTTTATTTTCATGTTTTTATACTTTGTTTAACAATGAAAAATCTTTGTTATTGACTCAATTTTGCACCTCACTGTATATATATATATATATTTTTTTTTTTTTTGAAATATTTATTCAGGTTATATACGTAAAATATCAAATTTGTTTCCAAGTACGTGCAACGAGATTGTACAATAAAATTAATCCAGAAAAGTACATGTGTGTTTTAGTAACTATTCAGCTCGAAATAAGCGAGTGTCCGGTGACTTGTAGACCAGAGTATATATATATATATATATATATACTCGTTACACACGCAAGCACGTACATATCTCCGGCTTTTATCTCGTTACATCAATTTCCCCCACGCGGCGAGCCGCTGTCGTTTGTCGTCGTCGTCGTCGTCGTCGCGGCGCTCTCGCTCCGACGAGCGCAAATTCACACGCGGCCGGGCGAGAGCGCGCGTGGGAATTTTTCACCGCTGGGAAAATCACGTTGAATACACCGGTTTCCGATACACCGGTTGACGAAATTCTCTCTTCCACTTTCGCGCCGTGTCCTCCAACGGCGGCACACGCTTTCATCGCGGAGAACACGAGATTGCCTCGCGAGGTATTGTAACTGTACGTTCGAGCGACGACGATCGTTTCTGTTTCTTTTTTCAGCGGACCCGGCTCTTCGGGACGCGGTGACCGGTATATCACCGCCGATCGAGGAGAAGCATCAATTCTACATCGACGTTCAACCGATGATGGGCGCGTCGCTGCGCGCCAAGGCCAGGGTTCAGATAAATCTGGCGGTCAGTCAGGTGCGCGACATCAAACAGGTCGCCTCGTTTCCCGACATTGTTTTCCCGATCCTCTGGTTCGAAGACGTGAGTATCTACCTGTCGCTACTTGACTTGCCAACTCTTCGTCGCGAGTCGCGAGTCGAAACGATCGACAGGCGGCGGCGATCGGACGTGGCTGACGCGTTGGCGACGCGATTCCATCGTGCCGAGATTTCAAATTCGAGATTCGAGGGAATGACGGCACAACGTGGTGCGACGCGATGACGCGCGCTGCTAATGAAAGCCACGACCGCCGTGATTCACTCGCGTGGAATGACACGGTGGTTGGTACGTGTCGATAATTAATAACCGCGCTCGCTACTACGTTCGTTCCCTGCCTCTTGTCGCCTTCTTTATTGCCATCTTTCATCATCCCAGATGGGGGGCAGATGGCCAACCATGTACGAGTTACGAGTCTGATCAAGTTCCAGCCAAGGTAGTAACAAAGTAAAGCGATAAAACGATAGTTTACAGCTCTGAACTTTGATCGATTCTTTTAGCCTTTGTTCGAACGGCCATCTCCCCTCCTCCCCGCCACTCCTGGGCGTTCAAGCGTCAAACTACACGATTCGCGGTGACTTTGGCGTCGCGAGCGTGGCAGAGGCGACGCTTGGACGTCCAACTCGACGTGTGACAACGATTTTGCATTTGTCGTTTCTCTTCCTCCTTCGTCCGTCGTTGGACGAGCAGGGTATCGACGAGCTTCCGGCCGAGATGCGAGGCCTGATGAAGATGGCCGTGGAGATACCGCCGATAGCTCGGGCAGCGATCTCCGGGGCTCTGGCAGCGATAGGGGCGATCGTTTTGATAGGAGCGCTGCTGTGCCTGGCGCGTGCCGCCAAACGTCAGGAGAAACTGCACCTCACCAACCCGCTGCCGTCCAACGTCACCGCGAGCAAGACCGCTGGCCAGCTGAATCCGGCTTTTCAAAATTCGTCCGGCTCCAAGTAGTAGGACGGTCCACAACTAGGGTGTCCTTTTTTTTTTTTTTCGGCTGTTTTCCGATCATGGTTGTTTCCACGTGTCCTTTCTGATCTTGAGCAGTCGAGGCGCAGGCACTGGCGCGCGTCATACTTTCTACCTTGGTGTACCAAATCGATCCTCTCGATTAAGGGAAGCGAGAGACGAGCGGTGAGAAAGAGGAAAACTGGGGTGTTTTCACCCTTTTTTTCCCCGTCGTTCTGTCGTCGTCGTCGTTACAATTCTGTCTTGCAAGTTAGAAGCGAGGAAACGCGAAAGCGGGGGAAAGGAGGCTAGTGGCATAGAGCAAGCGAGAGCCGCGTCAACGTTTACTTTTCCGGGGGAATCTTTCGCGTATTTTCGCCGAGCGAACGACGAATTAAGGATTCGAATCGTTTCCGTGAATCTGCGCGAGTCGAAGAGCGAACGAGTTAAGAAAGCGAAGCGGAAAGGCGTCGAGAAAGTACGCGAAGGATGTGTGCGCATGTATGTGTGTGTGTGTGTGTGTGTTTGTTTGTTTGAGCGTGTCGCGTGTCGCGTGTACGTGCGCGTGCAGAGAAAGATAAAAAAAGAAAGAAAAAAAAAATAAAAGAGGTATTGTGGAAACGATGTGTTGGAAGCGTGACAGAACGGCCGATTAATCGATGGCCGATTGTCGAAGACTCTATATATATATATATATATATATATATATATGTATATGCGTCAACGATCGATAAAGTGCGTTCTCGTCTCTCGTAATTGTCCAAGAGGAAATCGTTCCGTCCAGCGTACGCTTGATCGCGCGCGTGCACCAGAGTCGTTGTCCTCGGACTTTGACGAACCTGGGCACCTCTCGCAGCGATCGAGATCTTTATTGTTATTCATTTACCTTCGTTTATGTGTATTTCGTTGCATACCCTCTCGTTTTACGACGAGAGTTAGACTACGATTTAGATTTCTAGATGAATTTATCGTTTTTCTTTTTTTTTTTCTGTTTTTTTTTTTCTTTTTTTCTCTTTTAAACGATGGAGCATGAGGGATGGGGCGGTGGGTGAGGAGAGGGAGGGGAAGAGGGAGAGGGACGGTGAGATAGACGGGGGAGGGAGAAGGTGAGAAAGAAAACAGGTGGGAGGAAGAGGTGGAGGAAGAAACACCAAAAAAAAAAAAAAAAAAAAAAAAAAAAAAAAAATATAACGTAACAAACTAATTTTGAAATCGGATCGAGACCAGAGACAACTTCGACCAAACGTGTCGGGGCGGGGAAAGGAGGGGATGGACGACATGTTGTTCAAATTAATAATAAATCAGTGTGTTGTACGACGTGTACGAGTATTTGCTTGGTTGACTCGACGATAAAAGCGACAAGAAAAAAGAAAGAAAAAAGAGAGAGGCGAATCGTTGATCGAAACGATGCGGTTCAACTCGACCTGGATAGTTGTCCTCGGCAGGTCGGAACGTCGCTTGTCCTTGTTTTCCCTCCCCCATTTTCCTGGATAACGTGCGATTTTTCCTGAATGCGAGGATACGACACGACGCGATAAGGTTGTTACACGGTTATTACAAACGCGACGCTACACGATACAAAACGATGCGACGCGATACGGTAATAACGATACAAGTTCGTGCGATCGCGTGAGAGCAACAACGCAGTGGCGCGATCGGTACGAACGATCGTTTATTTTCGCAACGGGCATCGAGAGATCGGTGGTACATCGATTTGGACGAGTGAGCAGACGGATGGATGGATGGATAGATGGAGGATCTTCAGAGCCGGTCGAGCTCGACGGTTCGACGATCGGGCGTCGTCGGCTTCGTTGGGTCGATCGATTCCTCCTGGTTCCTCAAGGCTGCGAGGAGAGCGCCGAACGAGACGACAACGCCGATCAAGCTGCACCATTGTAGCCCGGCCTCGACGGCGTTCACCAGATAGTGACTGAGATAAAGCGTCTGGCGAATCGATTCCGGTAGGTCGTCGATCACGATGTCGACCCAGATCAACGGCAGGATCGTGCCGTCCTCGAGATTTCCCGAGAACGGCATGCCGACCGCTTTTCGTACTTCCAGATTCAGCTGAAATCTCATTCTGGTGGCCACCGTGACGCCCAAATGCTGAAAACGGAAAGAGAGAGTACGTATAGTCGTATAGTTGTAAGTTACGCGCAGATGCATGCGACCGATACTACGACACGATGGATGATATCGGTCCGTTTCAACCGCAACATACCGTGTGGACGTCGACGTAGCTCTCGTGACGGTCCTGCGCGGGCGTTAATCCCTCGATCTTCTGGAACAACGACTCGTCGCCGGAGTAAAAGTGGGGAAACGAGACGATCAACGGCAAGCCGAATTTGCAGGCGGATATGTTGAACGTTCCGGCTGGTGGGCATATTCTCGTGACTGAATCGTACGATTCCTTCGGGCAAAAACACGAGTCTTTGTTGCGAGTCGGCGTAAATACGTTGCTCGGTAATTTGTACCTATGTATCATTCGACTGATGAAGCGTGTTTCGTGCGACGACACTTTCGCCTTCGGATCGGGAGAGGGGTTAAATTCCTTTCGATCCGACGAGGAAAAGGGAGCGGGAGGGGGGGGGTACGTACGGGGTGTTTCGTAACTTGTGGCACCCACTTCGGGTTCGGATTGTACGCCTAAAAATAATGGGGAAAAAGTCATATATATATATAAATGCATGTCCCGTCTGTCTTCGTTTGCGAGATACAACGAACTTTCTGTTTCAATTACTTTTACAAACGACGCACGAAACGGCCACCTTGCGTTTGAAGACGAGCCTGCACGCGTCTTGTCATTCATCTGGTTACTCTTCTCTCGGTCGGTCCTGGTGTCTCTCGAATTTGTCGGAAGCCTTGCTCTGTTCTGTTTCGTAGTGTTTCAGCATGTTGAATCGACGTTGCGCGTACGATAGATTTTAAACGTCGCCACAAGTGAAAATCTAATGGATACAAATCCGGAGAACGAGCAGGCCCTTCACGTGCGACACGGCCGATCCATTCGTTTGCAAAGCGTCGATTTAAAAATTGCCTAGCCACTCGGCTAAAACGCTCCATCGTGCATGAACCGCGTACGAACGATCCAATATCGATCGGAACTTGCTCTAATATTTCGTGTAAACGCGTGCTCAAACAAACCAACGTGCCCTGTTAGTTTCCCATCGAGGAAAAAAAAGGTCCAATAAAAAATTTATCCTTAATTATTCCTGCCCGTACGTTCAAATTAAACTGGCGTTGATGTCTCGAATGCGCAAAATAACGCGTGTGGGCTATCTTCGTCCCAATCGTGATTATTACGAAAATTGAACGTACCATCCCTGGTAAAACTGGCTTGTCAGAGTTTGCTCTGTTTATAAGATTCGTTACATCTCGTAAACAAAGACGGATAGGACACGTATTTGTACGACATTTTTCCATTATTTTTTGGCGTACAGTCAGCCTGTATATGCGAGTGCTTGCAGGCGACGTGCAAACGAAAGAGAGAGATAAGGAAAGGGAGGGAGAGAGAGAGGTAAGAAAAAGGGCTCACCTTAAGGTAGGAATGCCGTTGGAGAAGCTGCGACGCTCGTAACGAAAGGGCAGTTGCCTGCAAAACTCCTTCGCGTAGACGTAGATGGTGGCGTTTGGCTGCTGTTGGTTCCAATTCGGTGGGAACATGCTGCCGTCGGTGCCGTAGATTCGATCGCACTTCTCGTCACCCCAGATCCGGTAGCTGTCGTGGCCGTTGATCCGCTGGATCAGACCCAGGTCGTCGGTTCCCGTGTGCATCGTGATGCGATCCGCGTTCAAGCCGTTTCTCTGAAACGCGTCGAACAAATGGGGGTTAGGCTGCTGGGCGAGTAATCTCGGTAGAGTTAGGGTAGTCGCAAGGGACGAATACGTGCAACTACGTACGAACGCTAGGATTCCAAACTTGTCGTATGGCAGGGATTGTTTCAACGGTAGGAATCGCTTGGCCATCTCGAACAGCTCGTCCTCGTAGCCCCAAAAGTACTCGCCGACTGGCAACTCGAGGAACGGTTTGGCGCGTAGCTTCAGCCCGGTCATCATCACCGTGAATCCGATTTGCAGCAGGTAGTTGAGGTCCCGGGAGTAGGCGAGGGCGGACATGAGCAACACGTTCGGCACGATCACATTCTGCCTCTCGGACAGCCCGGAGATCCGCTGAAAGCTCCTCTTCTCCTGATACGTGACCGTTCCATTCTCGTGCAGACGGACGTTCGCCCGGCTCAGGCTCTCCCGATAGACGAACGGGCCGACCTCCTGCACCCTCAGTTTCCTCGCGGTCCCGCTCTCGAACTCGCGCGCGTTCGTGTAATTGAAGACGTACACGTGGATCTGCAGGCCGACCGGCGGCCGCTGCCACAGCAGGAACGCCCGGCTCCCGTTCCGCAGCTCCAGGTTCCACAGGATCGCGTCGCGGAACGCGCTCGTGCACCAAAACAGCACGAACGTCGCCACGCTCAGCAACGCCGCGAATCCGTACGCCCAACACCGGCCTCGCCTTCTCTGCGATCCTCCGGTCAGTCTTTCAATCGCTCGCGCTATGCTCTTTTTCTCTTCCATTCTCTCTCTCTCTCTCTCTCTCTCTCTCTCTTTGTCACCTTTTCCTCCTTCCTTTCCTTCGACAGTGTTGTATTGTGTATTATTTTCCAGACTGCCACCAACGCTTGATCGTACGCCGAGTTCTTTCTTTCTCTTCAACACAGAGCCGCCTTCAGTTGCTCTTCGACGCTCTACTGCCCAGTTCCACGGAAACTATCACACAACCACGTACAAAAATCTCCCCACCTTTCCCCGGAATTGTCGATAACCTCCGTCCGTGACGGCGATGACCCCAAACTTGGGACGTTCTTTGAATCCGCGTCGGAAACGATCAGACGTCGTCGTCGTCTCTTTTGCCCTCCTGCGCTCTCCTAGACGGCTAGTGCTGCTCCGATCCTTTTTTTTTTTTTTTCACCCTCGTCGCTTTCCCATCGCTCCTATCTGCGTCCCTCTTTCCTCTTCCCTCCTCTCTCTTTTTGCCTCGAGTATTTTCTCTCTATCCCCCCCTCCCCTCCCCTCCCCTCCCCCCGCTCCTAATCTCTCTCTTTCTGCTGCAGTGATGTTTGTTGCTTTTCCAAATCTTGTTTTCTCGATCTTTAGTCCGACATTGTGACGGTTGTGACAGAGGTGTAAGCGGTGAACCGAGACGGCGAATCGCACGTGGAGATGCGCGAAATCGATTCGTGCCTAGATTTATTATCACCATCTAGTTTGTCGGTCGTAGACGAAAAAAAGAGGCTAGGACGACGATCGACGATAACGCCATGTTGTTGTTATTATTATTGTTGTTGTTGTTGTTGTTGTTGTTGTTGTTGGCGTGTCATCTTCCTTCCCGCAGTTTCTCGCGTCTTTTATCGCGAATCGTCCGACTGCTCGCGATACGTGTGCCGAGACAGGCAGATACTCACGTTTTACAGGGTAACCGAAACGAAAGCAAAGGTAAATTCTTTGCCGCGGGAGAAGAGTCGGAAGAAGAGCCGCTCCAGTTCCATGGAAATCGATTTCAAAGAACGCGACAACGGCAAGCGTCGTTCGAATTTATCGCGAGACGTTCGCGAAATGTTGTGACTAGCAGATGCCCTTTTCACCTTGCTCACGCAGCGGCCTTCTCTTCGCTATTTCTCCTCGGCGCCCGTTCAGATACCGTACTAATCTGAACAACGATTTTTATCCCCCGACACGGAGGAAATTATGACGTGGAAAAAAAAGTAAATCGGCGTGCGCGCGTTGCTCGCGTCGAGCCTTTTGTCGAAACGACGAGTTTTATTCGCGATCGCGACTCTCTCTTTGAAAGAGAGTCTCTGCGTTCCTCTCTATCTCTGCACGCACGCACGACGACCAAACGATTCACCAAATCGTTTATCGCTCCTCTTCCTTCCTGCGATACGTCCGGAGGCGACGCCATCCGAACCGCTGCCCGCTGCCCGCTGGCTGTCGCGACCAATTTGCACAGCCACGTCCAACACTAGTTGCTAAAAACAAACAAACAACCAGGATGAAAATTCCAAATTCGAGTGTCGCGAAAATGACGGTGATTGAATTCTTCTCGGTAACGTTCGTTTCGTCGTCTGAGAAGGAGCTACTCGTGAAGAAGCTGGCTCACCGCCCATAGAAATTCCATTCGGAAAGTTGGTGTTTCAGCTCGCGCTTTTAGATTGGCGAATCCAAGGTTGGAATAGCCAGCCATGCGTCTCGAATAACTTTTGCGCTACACGATTAACGCTGAACAATTTCGTGACACTTGCCACGAGATCCGCTGACATGTGCAACTCTGTACACACATATGCATACGTACACGTACGTTGCAGCTATCCAAGAACTTATTTACGTACGCATAACGTGACACCTCGTCGGTTTTTTTCCTATCTCTTGCCACGGATTATTGATTCGCGGTATTTCCCCAGTTTGAATTGGAGATGAAATTTTCTTGTGAAATTGCAAATCAAATATGCGAGAGAATATCCTAGAACAAATGTGGAATTTGTCTTTTCTTGATTCTGCGTGCAAAACTTATTATTTGTATTCTTAACATGACCGCGCGAACCGTTGATCATTTTTCGAAATTTCAAACCAACGTCATCTCTCTCGCTCTTGCAGTTTGCCGCGATACATTTGGCATAGGTGATGATTTTCGAAAATGATTCATTTTGTGGCTCGTTTCTACCTAAAAATTACAAATCAACTTGTATTTTGAGACGTTGAGATCGTTTTGCCATTTTAAGTTGACTCTGCAACTTGCAAAGTTTGTCTGCCAAATTTATTTACTTATTCGATGGTCGATGGCCACGTGAAACTGTCGTTGTATCTATGTTGACTCAGTTTGCAATTTTATCGACGATAAATTGGTGTTTTTCCCTAGCGACGATAATTTCTCATCTGAGGTCTAACAAAAATAATCTAATAGTAATAAAAATATCAATACATACACATCAACTTATTTATCTCTTTCATTTATCCGTATGTAACTATTTTGTACATCAGAATGAGTTTATAAATAAATTGATTAATAAATTTTTAAACACAATGTAACATGCCACGAGATATCGCTCGAATGATTCGATACATAGACAGTGAAATTTACAAGTTTTTGTACATACATTTTATTGGTCGAGTTGAATGCAAGAAAGCTGAAGATTCCTCTTTAGAGACGCAATTGAAACAGTTTGCAAGTTCATCCTTCTCATTAGTTTCTTTTACAAATAAAATTTTGATTGTTTTTTTTTTTCTTTATTGATTGGCTCAGAGTTTGCGCTTAGCCTACGTGCTACTTACTGCATGCTATATAAATATATATATATATATATATAAGTAGATACAAAGAAATGAATGTGTAATTAAATATAAATGAGAAGTAAAATACTTGGTACAAAAATAAATGACGGTCTTGATACGTTGATTAGCTACTGTTCCAGGACTTCTTCATTCCTGTTTTAAATTTTGAGGTTATTGATTTTAATTTGAGAATTTCTATTTCTAACAGCTTGATTTGCGAATGTTTTAAGAATTCCTTGACGATGAATGGTCAGTGAATTTTATTTGTGATTTTAATTGGTTGGTCCATCATGAACGGTTGGTGACACTAGCGCCGCGTAGCGATGAAACGAAGGAACTAAAACCTATCTCTACAGTGTGTGACACAATTGCTACAGGCACGCAGGTACAGACAAGATATATACGGGTAGATCCATAAAGTGGACTCGCGCTTCGTCTGTGCCATTGCTTTGCTTGCTACAAACGAGCAAAATGCTGTCGCCTATCGAGTACCTCTGGAACTAACTAGGGAGAGAAATAGACTTTACATCCCTTCAGTTTAAGTCGGAGCTGACAGGTTAGATGGCAGCACTATTTACAGACAATGATTACATTAGCGTGCGACGAGAACAGAGACAGCGATTACTTTCACCATTTCACCGTTACGTGGCGCTAGCCTACACATTTCATTAACACATCTACAAATTGATCAAGTTTGATGGAAATTCAAATTCAACGGACTGAATTGGAAAACGTTAGCCAACTTTGCAATTTAAATTTTCATTTTCAAAAATGATGAATTAATTGGATCTTCGTTTTTAAAACTCAATCTTTCTTCCTGTACTCCACGTTCGATCTGCGAAATAATAACGAGTAACGATTTAAAGTTTCTGCTCAATATCGGAGCACTCTGTTGGTTAGACGAGGAGTGCAATAGCGTGTATCGGACTTGCATTATATAACAAGCAAGACGGTTGTGCAACGAGAACAGCAATCGATTTTAGTTCTACCTTTACACCGCTACACGACACTAGCAACTTTCAGTGCCAATGAACTGATCAAATTTTCAATTGTGGAAGAAACTAATCAAGAGGATTAATCCGTGAACGTTTTAAACATTGGATTCCTCCAATGTACGATTTAATCTGTAAAATTGTATAAAGATTTGAAAATTCCGGTCGATAAATCGAAACTGGTATCTTTATACGCGAACGTGTTTACGAATGTTTTACCTTTCTCTCTCTCTCTCTCTCTCTCTCTCCCTCCCTCTTCCTGTACGAAATAAGAATAATGATGTTTTCCGATTTTTGAAGGTAATATGCTAATTAAAAAGTTGTAGAACAAGAATTTTTGTTCATCGGTGTACACTAAAAATTTAAAACGTACGATAAACTTTTGTCAGTAATGGATGATCAAGTTCATCGTAACAATTTTAACAAGCACGGCATTTCGTAAGAAATTTGAATATTACAACATTTCACAACAGTGAATGACTAATTGGACATTTATAATGGGCGCTTTGACGCGTGATATGTGCATGTAAGTAAACGTCAATACGGACAAGTGTGTGAATGTTGTTTTTTTCCTTTTGAATCATAATGGAGAGTGCGTAACTGCTGAATGGTAATTATATTCGTGTGTGTGTCACTTGTGCATACACATATATGTATATATTTCTTTTTCTCCATTGTGCTTTCTTGTGTTTCTTTTTAAAGAGGACGCCTTATGAATTACGCATGCGCGAACTTGCGCATGATACGGAAAGAAATAAGTGGATTGTTTGTTTCAACTTTTGGAACGAATATGTTGATGATACTAGAAATACACATGCATGTATATGCATACGCATGTAAACGAGTGTAAACGTACGAGCGAAAGACACGTTTCAAACATAATCATCATGGCCATCATTCGCACCGCACCGCTGTCCGCCATAGACAAGTCGTTTTCAATAGATGGCGGTACGTGCACACGTGCGGCCGATGGGCGTTTCGTTGGCGCGGGGGTGTTGTTTTTCAGTGTCAAGGAAGACGAATGCCTCGGGAGGGAAATATTTGTACATTTTCTAGAAAGCGAACGTGTGTTTGCGGTTCGTGTGTCGCGAATCGACATTCGGGAAAGCGTATGTGCGTATGCATGTTGCGATAAAGTTTACCGTACGGTAGGGTCCAGCTGCCGGACTGGTTGGCCTAACCTCAAAATCGGCAACGAAACCACTTGCAGGTACAATAGTCGTACAATATCAAGACACACGCTGTCCGTTTTGTTGAACTAACAACGGTTCGTAAATAGCGATAGGTTAGAAGGAAGAGGAGAAAGGGAGAAGGAGCAAATCGATCGGTAGCAGCGATAACGGTCGAGGCGAGAAGCTTTCGAGAGAGTCGCGAGAAAAGATATATATCGAAAATGAGTTCGCAGCAAAGTCCAGCCGCGTTGCAGTCGACGGTGGATCGCGAGAAGGTTTACACGTGGATAACCGAATTGTCAAACTCGGAGACGAGGGAGAACGCGTTGTTGGAGCTGAGCAAAAAGCGGGAAGTGGTGCCCGATTTGGCGCCGATGCTCTGGCACTCGTTCGGTACGATCGCGTCTCTGCTCCAAGAGATAATCAACATATACCCTGCCATCAATCCAGCCACGTTAACCGCGTACCAGAGCAACCGGGTGTGCAACGCGTTGGCGCTGTTGCAATGCGTTGCCAGTCATCCGGAAACCAGGTCGTCGTTCCTGCAGGTGAGTCTACCTGCAAACGTACCGAGTGAGCGCAGGGTTTTTGAACGACGCTTTCGTTTCAGGCGCACGTGCCGCTCTTCTTGTATCCGTTTCTACACACGGTCAGCAAGACGCGTCCGTTCGAGTATCTCCGATTGACGAGTCTGGGAGTGATTGGAGCGCTGGTAAAAACCGACGAGCAAGAGGTAATTACGTTTTTGCTCACCACGGAGATCATTCCGCTTTGCCTGCGCATCATGGAGAGCGGCTCCGAGTTGAGTAAAACTGTGGCCACGTTCATCCTGCAGAAGATTTTGTTGGACGACAGCGGTCTTTCGTACATCTGTCAGACGTACGATCGGTTCAGTCACGTTGCCATGATTTTAGGGAAAATGGTCTTGTCCCTGGCCAAAGATCCCTCTGCTAGATTACTGAAGCACGTGGTCAGATGTTACCTCAGACTCTCGGACAATCCGAGGTAAGGATAAACAATGATAAAGTGGTGGAAGGAGAGGATGAAAGAAAGAAAGAAAGAAAGAAAAGACTTATCCATTTTGATTGTTCGACAGGGCACTGTTGGCTCTCAGACAGTGTTTACCCGACCAATTGAGAGACAACACGTTTGCAACTTGTCTGCAAGAGGACGCGTCTACGAAACACTGGTTGAATCAGCTGTTAAAGAATTTGGAAACTGGCCCACAACCGGGACCACCGGCGCAACCGGGTCAGCAAGATCCAAGAACTATCGGCATGTCGCCGCTTGCTTCTTAAGGCGCGCTCGCCTTCCTTTCGCCAAAAAGGAGAAACACGCGGATACGCGTACGACTCGTACAGCTGCGGCCGAACGATCGAACGGAGGTGTGTCCAACGAGCGATGGAAACGAAGAAGGATGCGAAAAGGATGGTCGTCTTATGGATCGCGGTACGACGGTGATGTCCAAAGCCAGACGACGAAGAAACGATCGAGTGCCGATTGATGCCGGAAGAAAGGAATCGATGGGATTTGAATCGAAGCGAATGTACGCGTCATGTTACGCGAGATGTTGCGAAAAACTGTTCCCACGTTCTTCCGTATATATTCTTTTCCCCTTTTTTATCTTGTTCCTCGACTTGCTCCTTGCGTAAGTATTCCCATCCTACCCCCCCCCCAAATCTCGATAAACGCGCTCTAAGTTTATAATTATACTTTATACAAAAAATTGTAAATTAAAAATACAGGAAATATAGACGCGCGTGCGTGTATGTACATGTTGTATCTGTATACATGCACACACATGCACACGCACGCGTATTTGTACATATATTTTGTGTACTTTATTTTATTTTACTTTCTTGATTTTTATTGCCAATAATCGCCCCAGGTCTCCTCCGTGACTGACGTTTCCGCAAAGATCATCGCCGCGACGCAACCAACCAAATACAAACGCAAACAGGGTGCGTTTGGCCTCCGTTTCAAGTTCTAGTTACGCTTTTGTCGTCCATTTTCTCGAGTTCGGCTACAGTTTCCTGCAAAAACGATGACAAGATCGTCCAGTGTCCAGTACGTGTAGGAACATCTTGCTTTCGAGATTCAGGACAGTGATGGTCGTCCCACCTGTTGCCGTTTGCCGGCGACGATGGTGGCCGTCTTGCGCAACAAGCTGCGAATGACCGGCGTGTACAACTTTTCGTCACCGGGCTTGCGTTTGTTCGGCCCTGTGATCCACGAGACGAGTAGCCCGACGACGATCGCGGTCAGACAACCGACCCACGTGTACCAGAGATACGACATTCTATAGAGGAAGAAGGGCTGCTCTCTGAAACGGAACGAGAGAAAAGAGAAAGAGAAAGAGGAAGAACAAAAGCGGTGAAAGGTGATGACACTTGGTTGGCGATCGAATCGATAATTTTGTTGGTCGCTCACTTGATCGCTGTTTCGACGACCAACGTGAAATTGGTAGCGTGGTTCTTGAGCGACTGCGGACATCCGTCGATGGATACCGGTTTCACGGGGAAATGAATCTTTCCGCTGGATATAGCGGCCTGCGTGCCGAACGAGATCCAGGCGACCAAGTTTAAGCTAACCAATCCGCCGACCAGTGCCCCCTGCGACATCAAAATCGAGCGAGAGAACGAGACGATGGTATATACGCGTGTGTGGCGTGTCGACTGAAAAGCAAGCGACAGTTTTAACGACACGTTACCGCGGAATTTGCGAATGGAAAGAACATGCCCAGCGTGAAGATCCCGAGCAGCGGTCCGGCTGTGATGCCCGATAAACTTTTAGCTGCCTGGGAACAAACGAGAGGGTAGAGTACACGCTGCGGAACAGAATCTCTTCTACCTGAATCAGTCCGGTGAGTTTCTCGACGAGGAACACGAGCGTGACGCACAGAGTACCGGTCAACACCACCGTCAGCTTCATCACTCGACTGGCCGCCACTTCCGAGAGAGACACTCGCAGCCACGGCTTTACCATGTCCTCGTAAATAACGCCGGACATGGAGTTTAGCCCGGTTGACATTGTGCTGAAAAAAAAGGGAACGAAAATTAGCGATAGGGAAAAAGAGAGAGAGAGAGAGAGAGACGCAGAGCGCCAAATGGCTACCTGAGTGCCGCGCTAAACACTCCCGCGACGAACAACCCGGGTAGTCCTGGAATCGACTCGGTCATTTCCATCACGAAAAACGGCAGTAGCTGATCCGGCTTTTTGATTTGCTGCAATTTCCAAAGTGAGCTTTGTTTTGAACGAGAGAGAGAGAGAAAGAAAGAGTCTCGATACCTTGGTCGTGATGGGATCGCAGTCGTAGAACGCGGCAAAGATGACGATCCCGGTGTAGCAACTCAGCGAGACGATGGTAATTATGCCAACCGCCATGATAGCGATGGTTCTAGAGAAGAATTAGAATACGGATTTCAGCAAATGGGGTAAGTCAACACATTGTGGACGGGAGAATTCAACGTTGCGGATGGGAAACGCTATTTTGTAGGGGACACGACCCAGGCAATGTTATGTATAAATTTATATATTACAATGTTATATAATTTTTCAAGAAGCAGGGAACTTGTTTCCTAACGTACCACACCAGGAAACACTACAGGTTATTAGAGGTATTTTAATTTTATTTAATAAGATACCTCTAAAGTGAAAAATAATTAATAATTTTGATAAAACAATGCACTTGTCAAATGCTATACATTCTCTGGAACCCTTTCAATCATATATTAAATAATTCAAAAAATACGAGAAAATACGGGCTACATGTTCAGAGCATCATCGTCCTCAATGTGTTAATACAAATGTAAAGTAAAGAACAGTTAAAATCTAAGATACATGATAAACAGATTCTTAAATGATACTATAAAAAATATATAGTAATATTTAAGAATAATTTATCAACGTGAATTAAAAGAGTGCATATATGCATATATTGTACAAAGTTTTCCTAACATAATTTATATTATATAATATTATATATAATGTATAATTATATATTACAATGTTATATAATTTTTCAAGAAGCAGAGAATTTGTTTCGGGAGACGTTACTAGAGGTATTTTAATTTTATTTAACAAAATACCTCTAAAGTGAAAAATAATTAATAATTTTGATAAAACAATACACTTGTCAAATGCTCTACAAGCTTCTCTGGAACCCTTTCGATCGTATATTAAATAATCCAAAAAATACGAGAAAATACAGGCTACACATTTATCAGAGAGCATAGCATTCTCAGTGTGTTGATATAAATATAAAATAAATAATAGTTAAAATCTAAAATACATGATAAACAGACTCTTACCTCTTAAAAGAAATGTAGTTTATAATGTAAATATTACCAAAAGAATGTAATAGTACATGTTACATGTGGTCCTTTACAGAATATGGAGACATTAGTGTTACTGGTGCATTCAAAGGTATTAAACGCAATTTCACAAAAATTTCAACTTTTACAAATTCAGTGTATTAATATACCAAAGAAGTATAGTATATACTGTATAGGAGTGTATAGTAATATTTAAGAATATATTTCATCAATGTGAGAGTTAAAGAAGTGCATGTATGCATTGTACAAAGTTTCCCTGTCGTTCTAAAAATGTGCACGCCCTGGGAGCAGGTTGCAACGTGTTTAGACAGATTGACAAAGAGAAAAGCAAAAAAAGAAAAAAGGAGAGAGAGACTCACATGTTGGCCTTGTTCAAGTTGGGCATGGCCAAGCATCGTTGTACCATCGCTTGATTCACGGAGCAACTTGCCAGCCAGCTGAAATAGTTGCCGATGACGACCGTCCAGAAGGTGTGTCTCGTCGTCGGATCTAAATCCATGCTAAATCGACATACACAGGAGCAATAGGAAACGAAGGATGAAACGAAGAACGGGGACCACGCGGCGGAGGGGTTAGTAAGCGATACGCGGTTCGAGAAAGGCGGAATCTCTTACTCGAAGAACTCGATCCGATCGGTGTCGCGATTTCTCTTCCAAACTTGTTGGAACCCGCCGACCTGCTTCGTCCCGATCGCCGCTATCGCTATCACTCCGCCAAACATGACGATCGTCTGAACGGCGTCGGTCCAAACAACCGCCTTCAAGCCACCCTGAAAATCACGGGGAGAAGAGGAGAGAAACGTTTGGTCGCTGGTCGCTGAACGAGAAGCGTCGCGAGGGAGCACGCTTGGACGATTAAAAAGAAAAAGGGGGGGGGAACAAATGGGACGTTTCTCTCGCTTACCAAAGTGGTATAGAATATGCAAACGACGCAGACCAACACCGCGATCGCGTGTAGATTTATCCCGGTGACTTGATTGAACGCCAGCGCGGGAACGTATATGACGAGCGGGATGTACAGCAGCTGCAACAAAGCGGTAGATCGTTTGAGTTTAATTCTAATTTTCTCTCTCTCTCTCTCTCTCTCTTGTTACATCTATTGTCTACTTGCCATTTTCAGGAGAAATATGACGGAACCCAAGAGTCGAACGGCGCTGTTGAACCTTAGTTTGAGATACTGCAAAGAAGAGGGGCGAATTGTCGAACGAAAGGAAAGAAAGGATCGAAAGGTGGAGACAGGAGGCTTACCTCGTAAGACGAAGTGATGCCAAGGCCGTAAAACACCGGCAGATAGACGACGATCATCGTCAACGAGACGAACGAGTCGGCGATCACGACGCTCCAGAACTGCGTCCCGTAGACGTACATCTCGGCTGGTAGGCCGAGGATCGTTATCCCGGATATGTAGCTAGAGAAAGAAAACGTAGGTTGAGAGAGGGAAGAAGAGTGACAAAGTGATTTCCCGAGGGGGCAAGAACGAATGGTAATTTCAAGCGGAATCGTGTTACCTGGCTATCAAGGACATCGTTATGGGGAAGATGGACATGGCCTGTCCGCCGACCAGGTACTCTCGGACGGCGTCTTCGTTCTCTCGCGACTTGTACGCTTGATAGACGCCGATGATGGCCGAAACGGCGAGCATTCCCGCAAACACGGCACAGTCGATCGCGTCGAACGATCTCCGCGTCGAACCGTCGCCACTCTCGTCCATGGCACCTTTCGCTCTTCTCGCCAAAGTTTTTCTCTTTCTCTCTTTCTTTCTTTCTTTCTTTCTTTCTTTTGGCTCGATTCTTCCCAGCGCGAGAGCGTGGCCGCCTCGTTCTCGAAACGGTTCGTTTCTAACGTCGGGGGAGCCGACGAGGAGTGCGATGCGGTTAAACGGACCAGCTCGGACAGACGATTGAATAATTGGAGATTCCATCGTTATCGTTCCCACTCCCGCTTCCTCCGTCGCCTCTGTTAACTTCCTCTTCTCTTCCTCTTCCTCGACCTCGTCCTCGTCCTCGCGTGGCGGTGCTGCTCTTGCTGTTGTGCCGTTGCTCGTAGAGAGTTGGAAGCCGCGACGCGACGCGTACCACACAAGGCCCCCTCCCCCTCCGCCCCTCCTCTCGCGTTTAACGAGATTGCTCTTTGCTGACTCTTCCAACGATGTTTACCCACACGATGTTCCTTCCCTCGCCTTCCGATTTGTTTGCGCAACAACGTCATTCCTCCGTAACCCAAACCTCTCGATCGATTTCCGTTTCTCCCCGGCGATCGGCCACTCCTTGCTCCCATCGCGAATCGCGAGTGAGTCGTATCGCTCTCCCTGCGTCCCCGAGAGGTCACAGACGTTCTAGTCGGTCGGATCGCGGATTGAGTAGCCAGAGGATCAACGTGTCGTTGCCACGTCTCTTTGTCGTTCGTCAAGAACCACGTGAAGAACGAGAAGATGGCGACGACGACGACGACAGTGATCGGTTTTGCGATTCGGCTGCTGTGGACGACAAACCCGTTGTTGGCGGTCGGCGTCTCGTCCAACGTACAGCGCACTGGCACCAGGCACGGCGGCGTCTGGTACGCGAACGTGACGGGCGATCTGCTGCTGGGAGGGCTGTTCCCCGTGCATCGCAAGGGCAACGACGGCAACAGCTGCGGCGAAATTCAGGTAACGAGTCGATCAAGAAAATGTCCGGCGACGGTGCAACACGATCAACGTTGCAACGTTGCAACGTTTGTTACGCGCAGACCGAAGACGGGATTCAACCGCTGGAGGCGATGCTGTACACGATCGAGCGCGTCAACCAAGATCCGCGGATACTGGCGGGCGTTCGACTGGGCGCGCTGGCGTTCGACACCTGCGACAACCCGACTTACGCGCTGCAGCAAGCGTTTTACTTCGTGAAGGGTAACAGGAGAAGCATCAAGAGAGATCAGCTCGCGACGTCTCCTAGCCAACGTCATCTAGCCAGCCGTCGTTTTTCTGTTCTGGCTTCACAGGTTTCATGGCACGTGGTAACCGACTCGACGAGGAGGGCTACCGCTGCGAGGATCGGAGCGTGGCAAAGTTCTTGGACGGGGAATTGGATCGGGTGGTGGCGGTGCTCGGGGCTCAGTCGAGCTCGGTCACCATTCAGGTTTGTACACGTTTGGTTCGACGAAACGAATTCTCCAGAGTTCCAACAGTTCAATCGCGATCTACGTTCGAGAACGTGCGAAGAAATTGAATGTTCGTCAACGTGTATTTCTCAGAGATTACAGGGTGTCGGTAAAGTCTCTTTGCAATTTTTGAAAAATTTATTACAAAGGCAAATGAAAAGACGGGTAAGTGGAAGTTATTGCAAAATGAGGCACCGTTAGTTGCACGAAGCACAAGACGGTACTCGATTTCTTACACGTTCAATGTTTTTGTCTCGGCCGTTCTTGGTCATCGATCACCGTCTCCATAAATTTCTTGTGCGATGCACGAATTGATGGACGTGACGGTGGATCTCTTCCCTACTTAGTTTTGATAGTTTCGCTGAGTCTGCAGGTCCGATTTGGTTTTTTCAACAAACCACGATACACACTGTGCCTTCTCTCGAGGAGTGGCCATTTTGTTAAGTTCATTCGACAGGGTACCTTATCACCAACAGGGTACCTGAAACGCAGTGTGATAAAAACATTGATAACCACAGAGTATATCAAACAAATCTGACGAAGATATCTCATCAATTGCCTTTGTAGTAAATTTTTGAAATTTAAAAAAAGACACACCCACGTGGGGTTATGTTAAATATATCGTGTATCGAACGAAGGTAGGGGACGTCACTGATCCGAAGCAGAGAATCACTGATGCCATTGCCATCATTGATGAGGGTATGCTACGGCAAACATGTGCCGTCTTGATGTGCTTTGTGCAACTAGTGGTGCCCATACAGAGGTGTATTAATACTAGAACTACCAAAGTGGTCAAAATGACCAATGTACAATTTTCTATGGAAATTTCACACATTTACAGCAGTGTGTTTTATACTCGAGATACTTTTAATAAAATATATTAATAGAAGACGAAATGTCAGTGTGGCAGTTTAGTTCAAGATCTCAACCGTATAATTTGGCAGTGCCCCAATCTCAACGACAATAGGAACGTCTTAATTAATAAACTGTGTGGAATGGGACATTTCCCTCCCCGCACAATGGCTTTCTTTTTAAGAAAACCATATATTACTCCTCTGTTGATTATTCACAAATTTCTCAAAAGCCAGTGACCTGTGTTTCTCAGTGACCTGACAGTTCTCTCAACTTTAGTTGCAAGCTCTAGTTACAAGTATGTAAATAGCAAACATGTATCTCGGTTGTACATCAGTGTACAATCCGTGTACAAAAGTTTGCGAAATTGTTTCTGTACTGTTAGTATACGCAGCAATGTGCATGCTGCTAATAACCTTGTAGAGGGTTTTACAGCGTAAATAAAAAAAATATATATATATATAAGCTTGTGTCCTTTATATTGAATTGTTAACTTTTTCTTGTACCATCCGCTTGAATTTCTCTGCCGTAAATATTATACTTTTTCGTCGGTGGTTCTAGTGTTAAACGAAGCGGAAAGAAAAACTTAAATATACACGCCTCATTTTGTAATAATTTCCACTCGTCTGCCTCTTCATTTGCCTTTGTGATGAAATTTTTGAAATTGTAAAGAGACTTTATGGACACCCTGTGCATCGAAAGTCGGATCAAAACGTTGAGTCGGTTGGTGGCAGGTGGCGTCGGTGCTGGGTCTGTTCCCGGTTCCGCAGATCTCGTACATGGCCACGTCGCCGTTTCTCAGCAGCAAGGAGAGGTTCCCGCGGTTCTTCCGCACGGTGCCGAGCGACGTGAACCAGGCGCGAGCGATGCTGGAGATTCTTCGGTGAGTGAGAAAATGGAGGCTATGTGGAGATAGTGAAACGACTTGGTTTCTTTTTTCTCAAGCGAATTCAAGTGGTCGTACGTGTCGGTGGTTTACACGGACTCGGAGTACGGGGACCACGGATACGAGACGCTGACTTCGTTGGCCGGCGAGTACTCGATATGCTTCAGCGCGCCGCATCGAATCAGCGACGATCGCTTCACCGAGGAGGATTACGACCGCGTGATCCGCACGATCGCCGAGAAGACGGACGTTCGAGGTACGTAGCCTACAACTGGCGAGAAACTCGATCGGACGTTGGACGATTTACACGATGACCAACCTGAACAATATTGAATCAGTGCAAACACTGACAATGAGTTAGTAACAGTCCCAGTGGCGGCTCGTAGCTAAAATTAGCGGGGGTGCTGCTCCAGAAAGAAAACAGAAAAAACCAACTTCCACCAGCATGCCAGGGCGGGCACTAGTGCTCTCTCCCTCGCAGCTTCGCGTGCAGCTTCCTATGTGCGCATGCGCCACGCCGCTGAAACTGTGAAGCGCACAGTTACATACAAAGATTTTTGTGTATCTTTTTCATAAACTGGGGGATGGCTACTGACATTGAGCTTAAGGATTATATATATCGTACAAGTGTAAAGAAAGAATTAAAGAAAAAAAAGACTCGTATTAAATGTTATCGATAATATCAAGTGGAAATAGGGAGTGCTGCTCCAGAAAAAAAAAAAACTACCTTCCTGCAACATGCCAGGGTCGGCATTGCAGGAACTACAGTGCTCTCTCTCCCTCGCAGCCTCGCGCGCAGCTTCCTATGTGCGCATGCGCCGAACGCCACGCCGCTAGAACCGTGAAGCGCACAATTTCATACAAAGATTTTTGTGCATCTTTTTCATAAACTGGGGGATGGCTACTGACATTGAGCTTAAGGATTATATATATCGTACAAGTGTAAAGAAAGAATTAAAGAAAAAACGTAATACTCGTTGTATTAAATGTTATCGATAATATCAAGCGGAAATAGGGGGTGCTGCAGTTCCACAGTGCCTATACGCGAGCTGCCACTGAACGGTCCACACAAAAATGGACTGTGAATAGTTAGTTGCTAGATCCAGTAGTTGGTCATCTATGCTCCTTGTCCATGATAACCAAAAACATACAAGGACATGCTTGGAAGAAGCAAGCAGCATTCTATTCTATTCTTTTCCTCAAAAGTTTGACGGTAGATCTTGTACACGACCACGATCGCAAGAAAGAATAAATTACAAGCGTGTTAATTCCATTACACGGAATCCAACTGATCGACTGTGTGATACGTTTGTGTAATTATTTACGTACGGTGGAAAGCTGTACGAAGACTCGAAGAAAGCGTTTACGATGAATCGCGCTACTTTGATTACTTTCACTTTGACGTGTAAATGAAACGAAACTCGATATGGCCAAACAAATGGTATTTATTCTCCAGTTTGACAAAGTGTCATAAACACGATACTTGTAAACAAAGTTGATTATTCAATAGTCATTTAGGAAACGTACGACGTTTGTAGCTGATTTAAATTTCTCGAAAATTTATTGAAGTTCCTGTGCAAAGGTAGTTGTTGATCGATAATTATCGATAATTGAATGTGGAAATCTTGATCAAAGCTCTCGTTACATATTCATCGATATTAAATTAACAATACACGCATATGGTATGGTTCTACAATCGTGTCGATATAAATATAAATTGGACGTGTACTTGTTGTGTAACTTGATATAAAATTTGCCCAACTTTGATGGATGTGTGTCCGAGAAACACAATCGTAACGTGCCGAAATATCGGTGTCGTATATATCGCTTGTTTTTCACGTTCGTGTTTCACGCGGTAAGGCCACACGATAAGGTAGCGTAGAGTGGGGGATAGTCCCAATTATTATACCAATTGTAAGAATTGGCGGGCACCAGAGCTGGGTGAAATATTATTTTAAATGGCAAATGGTAAATAGATATTTTATTTCATGTCGTGCGTGTACTTTTGAAACTAAAATATTTCATTTGTTCGAAGGGATGTACTTTTAAAAATAAAATATTTGTTGTAAAAAATTTCCAAGTTAATATTTCAAATAAAATGATAGCATTTCGAATAAAATTTTAAAATTCGAAAAAAGGGAAGGGAAAGAGTTCTTTGTTCCACACGTTTTTCATTTGCAACAAAGCAAAAATTAACCGACAAAATGTTCAAAGAAAAAATTGTACTGAAAGCAAATTTATCAAATGAATCAAAATTGTGAAAAGAGGACTGCTGACTCTTTTTCTTTGCATTATTTCGATAAATATTTCGAATAAAATTTTATTCGAAATGTTATTGAAGAATAAATATTATTCACAAAATATATTTATGTTAAACTGCAGACAATATATTAGCAATTATATTATTTATATATTCGTCGAAGCACACTGAAGAAACACGTGGAGCGTCCGTCCATGTTACACGTACGTTATTCATCTGTTAGAACAAAAGATCATCGATCACGACATCCACAAACGCTTATTCCGCTGCGTGTTAACAGATGGCGACGCTCGCGTCATTATACAAATGAATTTCTCAACAGTTACCATCTCACTTGAAATATTATCTTGGAAACAAATTTTACAACAAATAAAATATTTTACTTTCAAAAGTACATTCTTTCGAACGGATAAAATATTTCATCTTCAAAAATATACGCACGA
This sequence comes from Tetragonisca angustula, assembly GCA_036937485.2. Classification (NCBI taxonomy): domain Eukaryota; kingdom Metazoa; phylum Arthropoda; class Insecta; order Hymenoptera; family Apidae; genus Tetragonisca; species Tetragonisca angustula. The sequence continues at coordinate 21,164 of JAWNGG020000386.1, read as the reverse complement.
CATAAAATAAAATATCTATTTGCCATTTAAAATAGTATTTCACCCAGCTGAAGTGTCATTCGAATGGCCGACCGTTCGGATAAAATGCTCGTTCGTAAACAACAACAGCAATTCTTTCGTTCGAATTTATTATACGAACAATTGACAACAAATTGGACAGATTTGTTCGTCAATGTCTTGGTTGCTCGTGTGCTTGGTTGCTCGAACGAAATGTGGCCAAGACTGGCGGGCAAGTATGCTGATCAAGTATATGCTATTGGCGTGGATTTCGCAGTGGTGGTTTTGTTCGCGGAGAAGTCGGCGACACTGCGAGTGCTGGAGGCGGCGAGGCGAGTCGGCGTTGGTTCGCGGTTCGTCTGGTTGGGCAGCGACTCGTGGCCGGATCGTCGGGACGCCGTGGTCGCCGAGGACACGACCGTGTTGGAGGGGGCACTGGCGGTTCAGCCGCTGTACGCGCCTCTCGCGGGCTTCGACGAGTACTTCACCGGACTGCGGCTCGACCACGGGCGCAACAATCCCTGGTTCCGTGAGTTTTGGCGAATTTATCACGGTTGCACGGACGACGAGACCGGCGAGAATGTCGGCGAGGTGAGCTGATTCGCTGACTCGTTGATTTCGTGGGCGAGGAAAGAAGATGGATTTTTCACAGCGTGGCGTCAGCTGTCGGGACCGGAGGTTGAAGATCGAGCGGCGAAACGGCTACAAGCAGCGACGGTTTCTGCACTTTGTCCGGGACGCGGTGTACGCGGTGGCTCACGCCCTCGACGACATGCGAGCGGACGTGTGCGGCCGAGACTCGGTGGGGCTTTGCGACGCGATGCGTCCCCCGGACGCGGACGCGTTCACCGGTTACCTGGCCAACGTCTCCTTCAAGGGTAATAGCTGGGTGTCCACTGGAGAGTGGAAACTGTCGCGAGTTGCTCTCGAGAGTGTTCCTCGCATAAATATAATGCACACTGTTCCGAGAGTTGCGACCTGCTCCCGCAAATCTGGACACAAAATGTTACACTGCTCTCGGAGAGTTGCTCTCGGTTTCGAGATCCTGAGAGTACTCTCCGTGCGAGCGGAATAATGAATAATGAGAAAAAGTGTGGTCGAAAAGCGAAATTGTTCAACTAATTTCTTTTAATTTAAATTATTAGATAATAATTATATTATATATATTTATTATATTATATAATATTTAATTTTATAATATTATATATAATATTATATAATTAAATAATTATTAATTTAAATATTATATAATATCGTATAATAATTTAAATTATTGAACTCTTCTTTTCACGTTGATTTCTCTGTTTTCTCAATATATTATATAATATTCAATTTTATAATATTATATATAATATATAATTGTTAATTTAAATATTATATGTATTATTACATATAAATATAAATATTACATAATATTATACAATATTTAATTACATTAAATATCGTATAACGATTTAAATTATTGAACTCTTCTTTTTACGTTGGTTCTTTTGTTTCCTTAAAATATTATTGGGCAACTGTGAGGGCACACGTTTCTTGCACCTCCATGACGGCGTTGATGTCACTGTTCACGCTCGTATTCCAAGCTACAAACTACACCACCAGAGATGATGAACTCTCAAATGGACACGGTTTTGGGAGTTCTGTCGGATAGTGTATGGTGTAAGCTCTCGGAGTGATGCTCTCAAATGGACACAGCTGCTCGAGAGTACTCTCGAGAGAGGAGAAACTCTCCAGTGGAAGACGGAAAGATCGTTTGAGAGAAACGAAAGAAAGGAAGGTCAACGCTCGATCGACGTTGATGGATTTCAGACGTGGTGGGCAACGGATTCGGATTCGTGGACGGGGTCGACGGGCCACCGAGGTACTCGATCTTGAATTATCAGCGGACGGCGAACGGGACGTACCACTGGACGGACGTCGGCAATTACACGCGTAAGCTCGTTACACTAATTGTAAGTTGTAGGCTGGCTCGTCGTTCGGGCGGCGAGCGGTTATAGAAAAGTAAAGGTATAAAACAAAAAGGGGGGATAGAGTAAAACGAAAAAAAGAAAGAAAGAAAGAAAGGTGGTGGGTGCAGTGAACGAGGGTGGGCGAGCGGAGCTGCGGCTGGATCGGAAGAGGTTGCGGTTTCGGGGCGAGTCGCTGCGCCGGTTCCCCAACTCGTCGTGTTCCCAGCCGTGCGACTCGAACCTCATCATGGTGAGGAACAAGGAGGACCCGTGCTGCTGGAGCTGCCAGAGCTGCGGCCTCTATCGGTACAAGGTGGACGAGCAGCGGTGCGAAGAGTGCGCGGCGGGCACCGTACCGAGGGCAAACGGCACCGGATGCCAGCCCATTCCCGAGCAGTTTGTCGACCACTCGAATCCTTGGGCGATCGTCGCCATGGCGATCGCCATCTTCGGTAATCTACAGGGTGTCTCGTCTGACCGAGTACAGTGAAATGTCTCTGCAGTGTGTCGAAGCTACGAGAGAAATGTTTATGCAAAAACTAATACGGTGCTATGAAAGGTGTTTTACGTGGTATTATATATTATATATTAACAGTTTTCTTTTATAGTATAGTACAGTATAGTATTATATATATATTGACAATTCTTTCATTCGTATAATGGTGGAGGATGTTTCAAGGTCAGTCTGATTTTTTTTTTTTTTTTTTAAATACATACATTTTCTTACTCGTTTCTTACGACCCACAACGTTGTACCGTTTCTTTTAGTTAATTTTAAATTAAGAACGATAAAGTTTGCGTTGGTTTACGCGACATTCGACGCTGTCGTCCTATGCAAACGCGCCTTAACGCACGATACGCAACACGCTCGTTTCATCATCCTCGATTTAGGACTAACTGGAAGAAATGGCGCAACACATTGGATTCGTACTGAAACCAGCTGTCGTAATACCAGTGAGAAAATGTATAGCCTGATTTAGAAAAAGTCGAGTCAACCTTGAAACATCCTCCGCCACTGTACGAATTGAAAAAATCGTTGATACTACGTGAGACACTTTTCTACACTGAACAGCTTTTGTATAAACATTTTTTCCCGTAGCTTCAACCTATTTCTAGATATTTCACTTTATTGAAACCAGCTGTCGTAATACCAGTGAGAAAATGTATAGCCTGATTTAGAAAAAGTCGAGTCAACCTTGAAACATCCTCCGCCACTGTACGAATTGAAAAAATCGTTGATACTACGTGAGACACTTTTCTACACTGAACAGCTTTTGTATAAACATTTTTTCCCGTAGCTTCAACCTATTTCTAGATATTTCACTTTATTGAAACCAGCTGTCGTAATACCAGTGAGAAAATGTATAGCCTGATTTAGAAAAAGTCGAGTCAACCTAGAAACATCCTCCGCCACTGTACGAATTGAAAAAATCGTTGATACTGCGTGAGACACTTTTCTACACTGAACAGCTTTTGCATAAACATTTTTTCCCGTAGCTTCAACCTATTTCTAGATATTTCACTTTATTGAAACCAGCTGTCGTAATACCAGTGAGAAAATGTATAGCCTGATTTAGAAAAAGTCGAGTCAACCTAGAAACATCCTCCGCCATTGTACGAATTGAAAAAATCGTTGATACTGCGTGAGACACTTTTTTACACTGAACAGCTTTTGTATAAACATTTTTTCCCGTAGCTTCAACCTATTTCTAGATATTTCACTTTATTGAAACCAGCTGTCGTAATACCAGTGAGAAAACGTATAGCCTGATTTAGAAAAAGTCGAGTCAACCTAGAAACATCCTCCGCCATTGTACGAATTGAAAAAAATCGTTGACACTACGTGAGACACTTTTCTACACTGAACAGCTTTTGCATAAACATTTTTTCCTGTAGCTTCAACCTATTTCTAGATATTTCACTTTATTGAAACCAGCTGTCGTAATACCAGTGAGAAAACGTATAGCTTGATTTAGAAAAAGTCGAGTCAACCTAGAAACATCCTCCGCCATTGTACGAATTGAAAAAAATCGTTGATACTGCGTGAGACACTTTTCTACACTGAACAGCTTTTGCATAAACATTTTTTCCTGTAGCTTCAACCTATTTCTAGATATTTCACTTTATTGAAACCAGCTGTCGTAATACCAGTGAGAAAACGTATAGCCTGATTTAGAAAAAGTCGAGTCAACCTAGAAACATCCTCCGCCACTGTACGAATTGAAAAAATCGTTGATACTACGTGAGACACTTTTCTACACTGAACAGCTTTTGCATAAACATTTTTTCCCGTAGCTTCAACCTATTTCTAGATATTTCACTTTATTGAAACCAGCTGTCGTAATACCAGTGAGAAAATGTATAGCCTGATTTAGAAAAAGTCGAGTCAACCTAGAAACATCCTCCGCCACTGTACGAATTGAAAAAATCGTTGATACTACGTGAGACACTTTTTTACACTGAACAGCTTTTGTATAAACATTTTTTCCTGTAGCTTCAACCTATTTCTAGATATTTCACTTTATTAAAACCAGCTGTCGTAATACCAGTGAGAAAATGTATAGCCTGATTTAGAAAAAGTCGAGTCAACCTAGAAACATCCTCCGCCATTGTACGAATTGAAAAAATCGTTGATACTGCGTAAGACACTTTTCTACACTGAACAGCTTTTGCATAAACATTTTTTCCCGTAGCTTCAACCTATTTCTAGATATTTCACTTTATTGAAACCAGCTGTCGTAATACCAGTGAGAAAATGTATAGCCTGATTTAGAAAAAGTCGAGTCAACCTTGAAACATCCTCCGCCACTGTACGAATTGAAAAAATCGTTGATACTACGTGAGACACTTTTGTACACTGAACAGCTTTTGTATAAACATTTTTTCCTGTAGCTTCAACCTATTTCTAGATATTTCACTTTATTAAAACCAGCTGTCGTAATACCAGTGAGAAAACGTATAGCCTGATTTAGAAAAAGTCGAGTCAACCTAGAAACATCCTCCGCCATTGTACGAATTGAAAAAATCGTTGATACTGCGTAAGACACTTTTCTACACTGAACAGCTTTTGCATAAACATTTTTTCCCGTAGCTTCAACCTATTTCTAGATATTTCACTTTATTGAAACCAGCTGTCGTAATACCAGTGAGAAAATGTATAGCCTGATTTAGAAAAAGTCGAGTCAACCTTGAAACATCCTCCGCCACTGTACGAATTGAAAAAATCGTTGATACTACGTGAGACACTTTTCTACACTGAACAGCTTTTGTATAAACATTTTTTCCTGTAGCTTCAACCTATTTCTAGATATTTCACTTTATTAAAACCAGCTGTCGTAATACCAGTGAGAAAATGTATAGCCTGATTTAGAAAAAGTCGAGTCAACCTAGAAACATCCTCCGCCACTGTACGAATTGAAAAAATCGTTGATACTACGTGAGACACTTTTCTACACTGAACAGTTTCTGTATAAACATTTTTTCCCATAGTTTGAACCCATTTCGAGATATTTCACTGTACTCGGTTAGGCGAAAGGCACCCTGGTACATCTGTGTGACGGGTTGCACGAACGACAGTCAACGAAACTCGTTCGCAGGTATGGCGCTGACCGGGTTCGTGTGCTCGGTGTTTTGGATCTACCGGGGCACGCCGATGATCAAAGCATCCGGCCGAGAGTTGTCGTTCTTGTTGCTGGTTGGGGCGTTCGGCTGCTTCTCGATGACGTTCGCGGTGGTGGCCAAGCCGAGCGTCGAGAGCTGCGCGGTGGTACGCTTCGGGATCGGGTTCTGCTACACCGTCTGCTACGCCGCGCTCGCCACCAAGATCAATCGAATTCACAGGATATTCAACGACCCTGGCCACAGTCCGCGCAAACGACGGTAATAATTTCTTCCCGCTCCTCGGATCGTAAAGGTCAATTCCCATTTTGAAATCGTCGACATAGATTTCTCCGACAACGACGTTAGACAATTGCACGTCGTCATAGACGTTGCCTCGGTTATGGTCTTTATTGCCACTAGTATGGTCTTTATTGCCACTCGAATAGAGTTGTAATCATCGTTCTTGCTGTTAGTGAAAATGGTTAATTACACAAAAATGTCTCGAAAATGATGGCTTTGCTATTGCATGAATATGTATTATCAACTAAAAATAAAATGAAACTAAACCTAAGGCTATGAACCTAGCGTCATCATTAGAAAAACAATGATGAACGAATATCATAATAATGTCATCGGTCAGTGTCGTTGTCGGTTAATACTGTCGTCGACTAAAACTGTGTTGTCGGGCAAATGTGGAGTCGGTGAAATATTGTCAGAGAATTCTGTGTCGATGATTTCAATGTGAAAGCACTCCCGTAAGGGTGTTTGGTGTCAGGGTTGAAAGAAAAGTTTGTCCGCGGCTATTTCACAGACGAATTCTATACAAGGTGTACGTATCAAGGCTAACGTCAATACAAACCAAAGTTGCAAGCCAAAGTTGAGAAAACAGAGATAGTATATTCTATATATACAATGGGGCGCAAAATTGAGTTTTTAAGAAACATATTCTTCATCGTTAAATAAAGTATAAAAACAAAGTAGAAAATAAACTTGACCGTCTGATTCTTTATAGTTTTAGGAAAAACTGAAGCTATTTCTTAACTTTTAAGATTAGATTTCTTCCTGGCTGAAAAAATTAACAAAACGTAGAATCAATTTTGCAGCAGAATTTTTCCATAGTCGGATTTACAAGCTTCATCATACCTAAAAATTTTTAAGAAAAATATTTTTTATCGTTAAACAAAGTATAAAAACATGAAAATAAACTTGACCGTCTGATTCTTTATAGTTTTAGGAAAAACTGAAGCTATTTCTTAACTTTTAAGATTAGATTTCTTCCTGGCTGAAGAAATTAACAAAACGTAGAATCAATTTTGCAGCAGAATTTTTTCATAGTCGGATTTACAAGCTTCATCATACCTAAAAATTTTTAAGAAAAATATTTTTTATCGTTAAACAAAGTAAAGAAACATGAAAATAAACTTGACCGTCTGATTCTTTATAGTTTTAGGAAAAACTGAAGCTATTTCTTAACTTTTAAGATTAGATTTCTTCCTGGCTGAAGAAATTAACAAAACGTAGAATCAATTTTGCAGCAGAATTTTATCATAGTCGGATTTACAAGCTTTATCATACCTTGATATTTTGTTCATGAGCCATTTGCTTAGATAATAGCTATCTAATACGTCTTGGCACACGTTCAAACAGTCTTGAGCGGAAATCAGATGGCATTTGATTCCAGTGTTCTATAACACGAGCATGTAGTTCCATTACTGAGCTAGGAGGAGATTTGTATGCTAGGAGGAGAATTTTTTTTTCAATATACCCCATAGGTTCTCGATGAGGTTTAGGTCGGGGCTTCGTGCGGGCCAATCTAAGATTGATAATACCAGAATAGTCAGCTAATTAGTTACGCTTTTCGCTGTACGTTTCGCGTCTGGATCATGTTGAAGAACGATTTCTTCTGCAGCGAAGGGCATATCTTGCGTAGAATTTGGCAAATGTTCTTTTAAAATGTCTTTATACATATATTGATTCATAATCCCTTCAATTTTGTGCAATGGGTCAACATCATCTCCAGTTATACACCCTCACAACATACGTATGCATATGCGTATATACGTATACACATGTTGTAGGGGTGTATGACGGCAGATGGTGTTGGCCCGTTGCACAAAATTGAAGGGATTATTATGAATCGATACGTGTATAAAGACATTATAGAACAGTGGGATCAAATGCCATCTGATTTCTGCTCCAGACTGTTTGAAAGTGTGTCAAGACGTATTAGAGCTACTATCCAAGCAGCTGGCCTGTGAACAAAATATGAAGGTACGATAAAGTACTTGTAAGTCCGACTATGAAAAAAATTCTGATGCAAAATTGATTCCAATTGTTTTGTTAATTTTCTCAGTCAGGAAGAAACGTAGAATCTTGAAAGTTAAAAAATAGCTTCAGTTTCCTAAAACTATAAAGAACTGGATAGTCAAGTTTATTTTCATGTTTTTATGCTTTAACGATGAAAAATATTTTTCTTAAAAATTTTCGTTACTGACTCAATTTTGCACCCCGCTGTATACAGAATGGTAGGTCACAAGGTGTTGCAAGATAGGCGTTGAACGTCACGTTTTAGGGTGGATAAGCACTCGATGTTGTGAAAGACTGGATGTCATCCAGACAGATTAATTTGAATAAATAAGAGAAGCACTAAGCACTGGGTCGTGCGGCAGGTTTACCAGTCCGACGTCTCAGCTGACGATCGCGTCGATCCTCGTCCTGATAGAGACGGCGTTCGACGCTGGCTGGTTGCTCAAGGAACCACCGGCGATCGAGCACTCGTACCCGAGCAGAGAGGCGAACGTGCGTGTTTGCCGGGGCTCCGAGGACGGCTCCTACGTGATCGGTCTTCTCTATCCGTTCCTGTTGACCGGTGAGTTTTGCTTCGAGTCGAACTTGTTTGTCCTTGTCGAACGTTCCTCTTTCGCGCGCAGTGGCGTCCACGTTCTACGCGGTGAAGACGAGAAAGTGCCCGGTGGGGTTCAACGAGACCCGATGCATCGCGTTCGCCAATTACGCGACGATCGTGCTCTGGCTGGCGTTCGTGCCCCTCTACATGGCCTCGAGCAGCAACGTCGTCAAAGTCATCACCCTGGCGCTCTCTCTGTCGATGAACGGGCTGGTGCAGCTGCTCTGCCTGTTTCTGCCCAAGGTTTATCTGGTGCTGGCCAAGCCGGAGAAGAACACGAGGAAGCTGGTGATGGCCAGACCGGCGGCGGGTGGCTTCTCCCAGCCGACCACGCCCGCCACCATCACGCCAGTCACGCCCGAGCCAATGTCCACGTCGCCCTCATTCCTCGACTCCTCCAAACTGTCCATCGACCGTTGTTCCCTTCGATTCGACCAAATTTCTCTCTGACTCGCCGTTGCTCCTTCTTCCTCTCTCTTCTATCCAGAGGGACGCTCCTCTCTCCTCCACCCTGTCCTCCTCGTCGAGGGACCAAACGAAATCGAGACGAGGTAAACGAAACAGCCTGTCGCGTTTATTTTGTTTGTACGAAACCACAAACCGTCGAGGAAGAAAGAAAAGAAAAACAGAAGATGCCTTAAAACTAAAATCGATATTCGTCGATCGACGTTTCCCTTTTTCCTCCTCCTGGCGCTTCGTTCGCTGGAAGACATCGACACCTGATCGTCGTGCCGAACGACGACGAGGAATACTGAACTAGAGGTACTTCTCCGTTTCAGAGTAAAACTGTCGCGAGTATTTCTCGCAAATGGACACTGCTTCTGAGAGAAAGAAACGGAGAAGTACCTTAAGGGGGGTATTCCAGTGTGAAGAGTGCGTGTTCTTTTCACTTTTTTGCAAAGGGAATTTTTTGCAAAGAAACTATCGTACCTTTTGCACTGCAAATTGACAAGGTTTATTTTTTAGGACAAGAGAAGAAGTTTGAATTAGTGGCACTGCATACTCTCAAACACAGTCGCTCACGTGGTCCATGATCGTCGGCCATTCTGTTTGTCGGAAATAAAAAAAAAAAAAAAAAAAAAAAAAAACGTGAATGTTCCCCTAATCAGCATGAGTTTGGCTGTAGCAGCTACCAAAATAACAGAAAAAAGTCGGTAATTAAAAAAGTGACGATACTTTGAAGTTCGATTATCGATTTTTGCTAATTTTTGCAAACCTAAAAGAATATAAGAAATAAAATTTTTTGGTTGATTCTGGTAGGGGCTATAGTTCGCGCGCGTGTACTAAACGCGTACCTATAAATTTTGTGTCAAATGGTCAAGTAGATTTTGAGATATCGTGGACACCGTTCCGAAGAACATGGTTTCCAGAGAAATGCCTTTCAAGTTTAGTATTGCGGCACCAATGACGCTGGTCCATAACTCTGTTAATTTTAGAAGTTTGCGTCTAAGGCTACAGAGATTTGTTTTTGAAACCATGTCCCTTGAGAATATTCCCCTCAGAAAACTCGATTTTTTCAAAAAGTTCACACCAGAATACTCCCTTGAGAGAGAGCCGGACGAGACGTTTGAAACGACTTAACCTAAGGTCAGCGACTTTTCTCTCTCCTTCCAGAGAGAAAGAGAGAGAGAGAGAAAAATGGAAAGAAAGAAAGAAAGAAAAGGAAACTAGCGACTGGCGTGGATCGATGGTCGTCGTCGCTGACCTATACGAAGCTCGACCCCGTTACGCCGCGAGCACGAGTCTTGTTTGAGCTTCGCTCGAAAGGCCTTTCGTGGACGGAATGGCTGATAAGGATCGGCGGAAGGTCACGCGCGCCTTTACACACACACACACACATGGTGGTGGGCCGCGGACCATTGCACGCGCGACGATTAAGTACCTTACAATTAACCTAAACGCGACGCGTATTTGTTACGTTATGTACACGGGCTGTCCCAAAAGTATCCGACCGCTGCGTACAACCTTGTTCCTCGAGTGTCCAATTGTAAAAAAGGCAGGTATGGAGCAAATTAGGAGAGAGAGAGGGGGGGGGGAGAGGAAGAGACTCTTACCAATCAACACAGAAGCCCAAAACTGTTCAGACAGGACAGCAACACGCAGTTTTGTCGCATTACACAATCGACGGAGCGAGAGAAGAATTTGCATCCAGATTTTTTGGCCAAAAAACTTGGTCACACCTTTCCGGAGGCGATTCGCGTGATTCGAAAGGTTTACGAAGATGACTCCATGAGTGACGATGGGCAGATAAAGGAGAGAAAGAGAGAAAGCACGGAGAGTGACGACGTGAAAGGTCATGCTCACCGTTCTCTTCGATAGCAAAGGTGTTGTCCACCGTGAATACGCCCCACAAGGTCGCACGATAAACAAAGAATGTTAGAGCTTGGAAGTGCTGAAGCGATTGTCACTCCGTGACGCAGTGACGGAGGAAACGGCCGCATCTTTTTGGGAAAGTGACTTTTTGGTTGCTGCTCCTGCTCGTTCCGCTCACGTTGTTGTTCAGGATTTCTTACAAGGAGAGATCGCAGCTGTCGAGTCGTCGATTTTGATGAAATTTGCTCTGTCGATTCTAAAGCAAATATAATTTAATTTATAATGCTCGTTATTTACAGAGATATTTAATGGTTTAACCTTCTACAGATATACTCCACAGACATAATTTGCAAGCAGTAATATAGTAGCGTAGCTGATAGTGTAGTGGATTCATTCAAGAAGAATATTTTTGTATTATCTCTACTTTTGTTTTCCCTTTTTTTTTTCTTTTAAGTTTTTTTTTTTTTTTTTATGCAGAATACTGTGTTTTACGTTTTTCTAGTAACCCCAATTAATTATTAATTTAAAATAGCACAGAAAATTTCAATGTAAAATATAACGTCGGGCATTACAATTTTTCACGACTAATATTTTGCAAAAGACCATTGACGAATGATGAGCGTCATAAAAGCACGAAAAGCATAAATACACCTATGAACATTTTGTAAATGCCATGTTATTACACGAACGCTTTGCGTTTCTTACATCGTCTGGAAAGGACACTTGGTTTACATTGAAAAATATGGATTCGTGAGATATTAATTTTGTTGCGTACCAGAAATATTTAACCATTGCATTGAAAACTGGTGCAGATAATTGATTATGAATCAAAGAATGAATTTTGACAGCGTTCTTCCCTACGTTCGAAAGTTTATGATTATTTTGTAAAATTTCTATAGCATTCTGTAATAGGAACATTATAAAATTGTAATAATGGCGATATAACTAGGGACATTATAAAAATATAAAACACAGTATTCTACATACAAGAAAAAAGAAAGAAAACAAAAATAGAGATAATACAAAAAAAAGTTCTTCTGTGGAAGGATTCGAAACACTAAAACTTCTGGGTATGAATACATTACGCTACAGCTTCGCTGCTACATCACTACCTGCAACTTTAAGAAAAGAAGTATGTGTAGCTGTGACGGAAGATTGAAACATTAAATATCTCTGTAAGTAACGAGTATTGACGGAAATATGCTTGGACATGATCAAATTATTTTTACTTTAAGATCGACGACCCAACAGCTGCGACCTCTCCTTGTTAGTAAAACACGGCGTTCTTCAGCTTCGATACTAGCACTAGTCTGGATCTAGCACCGTCTGCATTTTGATTATTATTATTATTCGCAAAATAGTGAGAAAAACAAAACGCGACGCAGCAGCAGCTAGCCGTGAAAGAAAAGTACTTGCTCGCAGGACTGCTTCGAGAAGTGGCTCGATCGCGGAGAGAAAACTGCTTTGGAGGTGACGTTGTGGAAACATACCACCGCAGACAGGTATGTTTTAAGGGACGAGCAGAGGTCGGATACTTTTGGGACAGGCCTCGGTATGTATGTATGTACAGAGAGTGCGAGAGACCAGCTCAAAATGAGCTCTCGCGCTTCGTTCTGTGCTGAACGACCTCCGGGCTGGGCGTCATAGCTGGATTGTCGTAAGCGTAGTCGAGAGTGGTGTCCTCGCTCGGGTGCCTCCTCGACAGTGTGGTGGTGGTGGTGTTTGGCGTGGCGTTGCCGGTTCCGCTTCCGCTTCCGCTTCCACTCGCGCTGCCACTCGCCACGTCGTTGCCACGGTCCGTCATCGTCGTCGTCTCGTTCACCGAGTACCGAGAAGGCGCCACGCTGGCGCTTATCGTCGACATGGTCAGCTTGAGCCCGTTGTGCTGCCGCGACGTGCCAGACTCTGCGTCCCGAAGCGACGACGCCTTGCATCGATCGTTGTTGTTCTCGTTGGCGTCGTTCGCGTTCGGCGTCCCCTGAAAAAAAAAAATCAGGCGGCAAAGAGTCCTCCGACAGCTCCGAACAAGAAACCAGAGAAAGTGTTGTTTCTTCAGCTACGTGTCCACTCGAGAGTAACAACTGTCGCCAGTTTCTCCTTCGAGATCCTGACAGTACTCTCGTGCGAGCAGAATAATGAATAGTGGGGAAAAAAGTGCGGTCAAAAAGTGAAATTATTCAACTAGTTTCTTTCGATTTAAATTATTATATAATAATTAAATTATATAATATTATAATATTATATACAAGTTATATGTTATATATAATATTATATAATTAAATAATTATTAATTTAAATATTGTATATAAATATAAATATTATATAATATTATACAATATTTGATTATATTATATTAATTATATTAAATATTGTATAATAGTTTAAATTGTTAAACTCTACTTTTCATGTTGATTTTTCTTCCTTCTTAAAATATTACGGGCAACTATGAGGGCACACATTTCTTGCACCTCCATGACAGCATTGATGTCACTAGTGCTTCGAACTAAATTACACCACAGTGGAGTAGGAACTCTCTCAAATGGACACGGTTTTTGAGAGTTCTGTTTGGACAGTTGGCTCTCTCTCTCTCTCTCTCGGAGAGTGAAAATTCTCAAAGCTGTGCTCTCAAATGTGCACGCAACGCTTGACAACGTACTCTTCTCCCTCACCTTTCTCCGTTTCCCGGTGAAAGCTCTGCTCAGAGTGGTCCGCATCTTCTCCCATCGCGTGAACCTTTGCGCAAGCAGGTAGAGACTGGCCAGAAGGGACGAGAAGGCCACCGCGACGCATATCGCGACCAGGATCCACAGTCGTTCCACCTCTCCTACGGATTGTCAATGGTTTTTCATTTTTTTTCCTCCCTCTCTTTCCTCTCCTTCTCGCTTACCTCGCAGGTCCTCGTACTGCTCGAGGAGAACGTATCGTTTGTCGTGGAGATACTCTGCAAATGGAAAAAAGCCAATTACCAACTCTGAGCGTAACCAAATAATCCAAAGATGTCTGTTGGGGCGAAAACGAGGAGGAGAGAGGATCGCAGGTGAAGGCCCTTCTCCATTTGACAGTAAAACTGTCGCGAGTTGCAAATGGACACTGCTTCCAACAGTTACTGTCCCATGAGCGTCGCTCAACTGTTTGACAGAAAGAAACGGAGAATAATACTCTCGCGAGAAGGGCCTTAAGACGAAGAAGAGGATCCCCACAGAGAGAGAGAGAGAGGAAAGGAAAAAGAAGGTGAGCAGGCGAATAGGCGGTCGTTTAGGATGAGTCATCGAGCGTGGTGTGTAGAGTCGGTGGTCAGGTGTGCGGAGCGGTAGAGTCAACGGACTCGAACCCCCTGGCGCTCAGGTGCACCAGAGGGGGGGAAGGGGGGAGGAGGACTCGGCAACTCTCGGCCCGCTCGGCTACCTGGAGCTTTTCACCTTTCTTTCCCATCGATTCGTGCCGCCGTTGCGACACGACTCGGCGGAAAAGGAAAAGAAGAAAAAAAAGAAAAAAGAAGACAGAGAAAAAGTTTGCTTCTTCTCTCTCTCTCTCTCTCTCTCTTTCTCTCACCTTGACAATCTTTGAAGCACTCGTCTTGCTGATAGTTGCGGCCGTTGGCGTCGCAGATGGAGGAGCACGGCTTGCAACGCTTGTCGTAGGGGCTGCAGTACTCGACGGTGGAGCAGCGTCTCTCGCCGCAATCGGCGCCGAGGGGGCTCAGGCCGGCGACCGCGGCGCCGATCGCCATCGTGACCACGACCAACAGCCGATTCACGACGACGGCCTGCCGGTTCGCGTTCATTCTCACAGGAGTAAGTCAGTCGGTCGTTTCGATCAGCGGAGCCGTTGGATCGGAGGAGTCGTGCCAATCCTGGAAAGGAGCGCGCGCGTGCGCGCGGATGCAACACACTGGCAACACGACGCGCGTGTATCGTCGGAGGATCGAGGTTCGATTACCAAACGCGCGAGGGAAAAGGCGAAACAGCACGGTCGGTGAGTCATCGCGCGCGCGGAATGCCGCTTCGGAACGATTCCACTACTGCTTTGCTGCCACTACCTTGCCACAGTCGGTTTCGATCGAAGAAGCGAAAGAAGGCGAAACCTTCGATCGTTGCCCGGGACGACGCGCGGAAATTCCGACGCGTCACAACTCCTTTTCGCCTTCGTTGTTCTTCCTGCCGATCGTCGCGCGACCGTGTACCACTATGGCGTATCGGAGAAATGCCAAACGCGCGCGTAAGAGAGAGAGAGAGAGAGAGAGAGAGAGAGAGAGAGAGAGACAGGTCGAAGAAAAGGAGGGAGATAGAACCGGTCGGTCGTACCTGGTACCGCTACGTGGATAGACGAACGTTTATCGAAGAGCCGATCGAAGGCGACGTTCCGTGCGAGAGGAGGCACGCGGAAAACCGTGGACGAGCAAAGGTAATTGGTAATTGGCCGTAATTGAGAGTGGTAAACACAGCGTAAACGATCGGCGGAAATCGGGGAATGCAGCCGGACCGGTTTCGAGGGCGGCGTCCTGTCGAGGGCACCGACGCGAGTCTTGCGCCTTTTTACACGGTCGAAACTCTCCGGAGGATTACGAGCGTGCGATGCTGCGTGTGCGAAACAACGACCGATCGACCGATCTCGACGAATCGCGTAACAACAGGTGGCGTCTGTTTCTCTCTTCGTGACTGACTGACTGATTTACTTACTTACTTACTTACTTACTTACTTTGCCTTGCGGATGCGTTCGCGAATCGTTCTCGCTCGAGATGGACTCGGATCGATTGGCATCTCGTCGATCGCCAAACTGTGAGAGAGAGAAAGAGAGAGAGAGGGATTGAGAGAACGCGAGTGGAGAAAAAACGCGCGATAGTTGGAACACCAGATAGAGCGAGCCAAAGTCAAAGAGCGAGTCACGCGCGTCGCGTCCATCGGCTCGCGGTGAACTGAGGATCGACTACCAGGCGAGACTCGCACCTGAATTTCCACCTCTTCGCCTCGCTCTGCGTGCGCGTGTCTCATCGATCCCCCTTCCCTCCGTTTCTCTCCTCGTTGTTGTCACGCTCCTCCTCCTCCTCGTCCTCCTTCTTCTTCTCCTCCTGCGAGCTGTTGTTACCTGCCGGAACGGCACGTATCTCTTTTGGGCTCGGTGCCGCTCACCTGTTGCGAGTCTAGTCTCGAGCCGCGACTGGACGAGCGGGTCTCTCCGAAAAACAGCGCGCTCCGTGCGACACAGAGAGGGACGAGACGGACGATCGTAAATAAATGAGCCTCCGTTTGTCGATTAACTTTTTATTTCGTTTCAACGAGTGGACGCCGGGAGCTCGCGAAACGCGGAGCGCCTCGATTCGTCCATTCTCTACTACCACACACGTTCGTACAAAATATATATATGTATATATATATATATATATTTATATATATATTTCATCGTTATTCGCATCGATGATCAATCATCGCCTTGACATCGTCAACGAGACGTTGTTGTTTCCGAAACAGGGGAACGCAGAGACCACCCTGACCGATTAATCTCCTCCTCCCCTCGCTCTGTTCGATCATCGCTCGCTACCAACGGCTGGCTATCGATCGCTGCTCTTCACTTCTCGTTTCGACGAACCGACCGACGGAAACGATCGTCGATGCCTCCGGGCTCGAAACGTCGGGATTGATGAACCGCTGTCAAAGCCGATTTTCGAGAACGCCGGTGAAACACCTCGACGAATCGGCGATCGGTTCGCCAAAAGTTTACACGCGACAAACGCGACTTCTTCTTTCTCATTTTCTTCTTCTTCTTCTTCTTCTTCTTCTTCTTCTTGTCTTGCTGCCTTCTCGCTGACGTGAACAGCGTGACCGCCGGAACGACGACGACGACGACGACGACGACGATGAATCTCGCGCTACAGATTCCACTTGCTGTAGCTGCACAGGCACAGGCTCCAGCAACCCGAGCGCGCGGGTCGAACGTTCTCGCTGGGGATCCTCTCCCCGTTGGATGGAGAGGCGCAGTCGAGCGAGCAACAGTCGGCTGTCGCGACGACGAGACGCTGCTCGACGCTGGCGGGCCGCTGGAATTCCTATCTTCAGATGCTCTTGTGACCGACCGGTCCAGCAGCAGTGTTGGACGAGGCGGCGTTGTTGGATAGCTCGCCGCCGCCACCGCCGTCGGTGATGGTCGCGGCGACGAATCGCGGCTGATCGAGCTCCGTCGGCGACGGTGGCGAACCGTCGTCAGACTGCGACAACGCCACCGGCACCGGCAGCGGCAGCATCTCCGGCACGCCGTTCTGCACGTAATGGGTCAACCGGGTGGGCAGGCAACCCGCGTTCAACTGGTAGAACTCGATCAGCTGCAGCAGATCGTAGAACCTGGTCACGCCTTTGTCCAGGGTGTACAGCCAGCAGTTGCATCGTTCGTCGAAAACCTGAAACGACAGGGATGATGCCGTGAGCGCAACAGGCAGCGCAATGTCGCCATCTTAACCACTTGCGCGCTGCAATATTTTTTTTTGTGTTCCAAAATTGCAACATTTCTCCTCGGTACCAAGTACGATAATAAACTTGTCACTTCTCTAATCATTTCTGTCCATATCGTGCAATGTCATGCCGACGAGCTCAATGAGAAGAAGGCGACGATTTATTTTGTGGTACGGTTTTGGTCACTCGTTACGGTCCGCAGTCAGCTGCCAGACGCAAGTGGTTAAGTTTACGGGGCCGGGTTTATGCCTACCGGCTGAATCTGCGCGTGAAACACCTTCTCGCTGTACTTGTAGGTGAGCACGTAGGCACCCAAGTTGCTCTTGCTCTCGCGTACCAGAAACACCCTGAAATCACACGTTATTGTTATGCTTGTTACGAAGAGGGCAACTGCACCAACGATTTCGACTGGTGCGACTTTGTAAAAAAGTTTCGAAGCGTGAAACTTTCTTTGACAGTCGTTGGTCTATTTTTTTTTTTTTTTTTTTCCTTTAAGATAATTTTACACCACGTAGCTTAGGCTGTGAAATTGAGAACGCTTCTCTAAAAAGTTGTAAAAATTCAGAAATGTGTGTAAAAACAGTTAAAGAATCCACCGTTTATCGACGTCCACTGCGGATGCGTGCGATGTAACAGCGACCTTATGGTTCTGGACGCGTGGACGTAACGTTTACACTTCGAATAATGTTCGACAGTTATTTTTATCATTTGATTATTTAGACTCACGCTGGTGCTACAATCGGTGATAAATTAAATGTTAGTGAAACCTAATCCAGAACCACAAAGCGCCGCTTTGTCAGGGCGCACACGTCCGCAATGGTAAAACGATCGAGAAACTTTTCCCCCAAGAGAACGTACATCGGCATAGAATACAATGAAAAAAAAGAAAAAAGAGAAAAAAATAAACAAAAATTTAAATTGTTTTACACCCTGTACACGTTACACGCATTTTCTTTCCAATTTTCAACTTGGAATCGACTCGAAAGTACATGTTGGATATTTACCCGTCGACGGAGCCCTGGTCACGGACGATTGCCGCGGCGATGTCTCTCTTGAGCCCTCTGTGGAACCACGGCTGCAAAACGTGGATACCGTCGTCGAGGCCGTGCAGCCTGACCACCGCGCAGCTCGGCGGCGGTCTCGAGAACGGCCTCCAGGTGCGCCGCCAGTTCACGCCCTCGTTCTCGGCGATGTTCTTCGCCTCCTTCGGGTCGTCGACGATCCTCCCCACGCTGCCGGTAAAGTCCATGGCCACGCGAGACCGTACCGATTCCTGCGGATGAAACACACCAGACCGCGCTGCTCTCTTACTCTCTTTACCGCTCGTCGTTCTCGGACGCCCGATCGATCCTTTCTCCCTTCGCGTCGTTCGACTACACACAGGTGTCGATCGCGAACGAAACGAAACGAAACGAAACGAGACGAATGCGTATATAAGATGGTTACCGATGATTTAATAACTTGAGCTGGCGACTGATTGCGGACCGTAACGAGTGACCAGAACCGTATACAATAACTCGTCGGTACGATACAAATTATCGAGAAGCAATAAATTTATCATTCGTTTTGCCGATTTCGTTTTACTTGAATATACTTAAAACTGAGAAAATTTTGCAATTCTGGGACAAAAGATTCTCGACGTGCGTGGCAAGAGGTTAACCACTTGCGCTGGCAACTGATTGCGGACCATAACGAGCGACCGAACCGTGTACAATAAAATTCGTCGTTTTCTTTTTCTTTTGAACTCGTCGGTACGATATCACTGGATAGAAATTATTGAAAAGTAATAAATTTATTACTTGTTTTACCTAAATATACTGAAAACTGAGAAAATATTGCAATTTTGGGACAAAAAATTTCTCGACGTGCGTGGCAAGAGGTTAAATAAAGAAAGTCTAGATCAAGGGTATCCAACCCGCGGCTCACGCTCTGTAACCAAAATAATAATTTGGAACAATTGACTAAGAATTTTACTATTTCAGTAATTTCAACCGTGAATGTTCGTCGTGTCCATTTTATTTGCAAGCAGATTTTTTTCCTCGTACGAATATAACAACACACAGAAAATAATATAAGAACGAGAATTGTAGACGAGCATGCTGAAAATACTCTTCGTATTGCTACTACCTGTGTCAAATCAGATAAACTGGTATATCCAAAAAAAAAAAACAGCTCCAATATTCTCGTTAAAAATTTTCGTATTATTTTGATTAATATAAATCATTTCGCTATAAAACCTATTTCACATCATTTCAACGTCCTCGTAAATAATACAGGCTACGCTGAACTGACGAAAAAAAAAAAAATGTAAACGACGCACGGCCCTCGACAAATATTCGTTTGTTGGCGAACGAGGCCTAGAAGAAGATCCAAAAGGTTGGACACCCATGTTCTAGATGGAAGAAAGAATGGACCGAGACGGAGAGCGAGTGGTAAGTAACCAACGATCGGTCGAACGAACGCATTCGCCGCGATTCGAAAGGGGATCGCGCTAGCGTAAGAGGCAGGGGTTGATAACCCTCGAGACGCCTGTTGCTAGGCGAGCATCGAGCGACGGCAGTGTACAACGACGACGTGACACGGTGCGCGCGGATTTCGTTGGGAATGGAAATCGGAATTGGGAGTCCCCTTGTCACTCCCCTTGTTCCCATCGCGCGCACCACTCTGCCCGTCGCGTTTTCTCCCCAGTACGAGGTAGTAGATGGATAATGCTGTCGTCGATACTACTCGACGTAGCACAGGTGATACTGGCTTACGTAACGACGCCGCACCTGCGTTTTAACCACTTGCGCTGGCAACTGATTGCGGACCATAACGAGTGACCAAAACTGTAAACAATAATTCGTCGCTTTCTTTTTGAACTCGTCGGTACGATATCACTGGATAGAAGTTATTGAAAAGTAATAAATTTATTATTTGTTTTACCTAAATATACTCGAAATTGAGAAAATATTGCAATTTTGGGACAAAAAATTCTCGACGTGCGTGACACGTTATTCCAGCGCAAGAGGTTGACGCAGCCATGATACACATTATCCGATGTTCAAACGGAGGTAACACGAGCATCGAACGTTCGGAGAAACGTCTTTGAACGAGCTCGCGTTCTGTTTCGTAATTGACGAGATGGAATATCTATCTTTTTTTCTTGTTTGGAGGTGGAATATTCGTACCATGTCCAAATTCGAATTTCAATTTGGATTCAATTCAGCTGCGGAAGAAACGAGAATAACCAACTCGACGGAAGAAGCCAGTGGAGGAGAGGGAGAGAACGTGCGCCCGCTCGAGTTTGATGGGGAGAGGAGAAGAGAAGAGAAGAGAATCGAGTGGAGGACGCAGCGATTGTTCGTCCTCCGTTCGTCGGGAATCGAAAGCACCGCTGCTCTCGGTGGATCGCGAACCAGCAGACCGCGAGCAGCAGTACGGGGACGCACGTTGATCGCGTGACGCGTGCCACGTGCCGGGTGCACGAGACGGCCAGCTGACGAAGCGAGCGTGCGAGCGTGCGAGCGACGTTCTCGCCGATTGATCGACTCGGCTCGGTTCGGCTCGGCTCGGCTCGGCTCTGCGCGCAACACGCGCACGCACTGCACCCGGAGACTCGCGAGCAGAGAGACGCACCGCGTGCCCGCCGTTCTCGCTCTCTTCTGCCTACTAGATGATCGATAGTCGCCGCGTAGCAACAACTAACCGCCTCGGGTGTTTTGCTCGATTTTCGAAACTCCGCTTCGACGCGAGCCGACGCCGCCGCTGCGCTCTCGGCTCACACTCTGCCGCCTCCCACTCTTTCCCTCCTCTCCTCTCCTCTCCTCTCGCCCCTTTGGTCTTTTGTTTCGTCCCGCTCCGCCCCACTCTGTTACGCCTGCCTCGCCTCTTTACTCCTCCTCCACGCGCTGTGTTTTCGCCGCGCGTACTTTTTTTTCCCCCCTTTTCTTTTCTTTTTCCTTTCTTTTTTTT